>JAOUQZ010043742.1:0-12575 GCA_028564935.1 Neosilurus hyrtlii | reverse complement strand
CCTCACCCAGAGTCGGCTGAGATGGGCGCCAGCCTCCCCGCGACCCTAATTAGGATTAAGCAGTTCTGAAAATGAATAAATGAATGAATGAAAGCTATTCAAAGGTGTGAGTGTGATGGTCTGGCGAGCTGGTAATGGTGTACCCTGCTTTCGCCCAGTGTCGGCTGAGGTAGGCTCCAGCCTTCCTGTGACCCGAATATGATTAAGCGGCTCAGCAATTAAATCATTATTATTATTTATAAGTAAATATGTTTTTAAATGTCTGTTAAATTATTGGGTTATCTATAAGCACAAACTCTTATTTAATGTCTGTCAATTAATACCAATAAGTGTCAGTTAATCCTCCCAAAGTCAAAAGCGATGCACCTTAGGCTTCATTTACTAATATGTCTGGTAAATAATTGCCATGATTACAGCAACACAACTAGTACCCACAAGGCCATAAAGGCTTTACCAAATTTCTGATGAAATTTTTATCTGGTACAACTAGAATTGCATTATATGTTTTCTCCCAGAATGTCCCTTTGACAGCATTTGTCTTGCACAATACTGGTTAACATTAATATTTTTACTTATTTATTTTTTGTTGTGCTGGTGGTATCTCCAGGATTTTATTGTTTGTAATCTGCTATCACTGTATGTACAACTTAACAAAGTCATGTTGTCCTGTTTTATCTTCTAAAGGTCAGTGTGACTGTAAATTTTTGTTCCAACCAAGCAGGACTGCACCTGGTCCACGTATTACTCAGTTTATAAATTTATAAAAATATACAATTTTTTAATCTTTTAAAATTTTAATATGTCCTGATTGGGCCTTTGTGTAAAAGATCACTTAGAGTAGCGTCAATCAGTGGCTAGGTAAGAAATGAAACATGCTAGAATGTGCTGGTTCTTAAAAAAATAATAATAATTCAGCGATTATGTTGACGTTACATTCAATGAAGACACATTATAGGTTTTATCTGTTTATAGTTACATTGATTGAGGTGGTATGTCTGCGAAACAAGCCAGTTCCTTTTCAACAGCTTATTTAATTTCTTAGTTAAAGTGAATAAGACAAAAAATTAATTCTATGTTTCCAGGAAAACACACACACACACACACTTTGTTTTGAAGACTTTCCCTGTGTCTTAAAACTTCCTTATTGAATACTGCTGAGCACTGCATCTGGAGACTTCTTCCAAACAATGTTAGATTAATGTCTCTTTACAGAAAACTGTTATTCATTCATTCATTTTCTGAACGACTTAATCCTATTTAGGGTTGTGGGGAGGCTGGCGCACATCTCACCCAGACATCTGTTATATGTGATGTAATGTTATGAAAAATTAATTATCGCCGTCTCACCTATCAATTTATTTATTTATTTTTTGCTGTGAGCACCTTGATTAACATTATCTCCTTCCAGATGAAGTTTTTTGGTAAAAAGTAAAGCAAACCAATTTTTTTCGCCATGTCCCATCAAGTATTTATCAGTGTGTTTCCCGTAGCAGAAGGTAAATAATCAAAGTATTGTATTTCGTTCTTATCATGCAGCCAGTATTGCTAAAGTCTTGTAGCACAGTCCCTGTATTGTGAACTACTGTTCACTCCCAACTCCACACACACACACGTGCACATACACTTTGTACTTCTATCTTTGTGGGGAGATTCATTTATATAATGCATTCTCTAGCCCCTTTGTCCTAATCCCTAAAAACAAGTCTTAACCTTCACACAGCCCTGTCAAGATGTGAGGACCAGCCAAAATCTCCTCACATCCCAAAAAGTTTTTCACTCTGTTGGTCAAAAACATATTCTTGTCCTCCATATGTAGCAAGTACGAACACACACACAGAAACACTGTCTTATTTTGTTTTCCCTGTGTTTGTTAAAGAACCTGAACCTGTTGTATATTCGCTGGATATTTTGCATAAGCATATTCTAATAAGGTTCTCAGTGAATGTCGAGGTCCAGTAGTCTTTACTATACCCAAGTAACCTACATGCTGAAATTGCTTTACTGTGTAATCTATGAAGCAGCAATGCCGCGACTTAAAACATAGTCATCCATAGAAATACTGTCTGTATGCACTTATTATGAAAGAGCTGGTGTATCATAATTTTAGGGTGTGTGCACATACGTGTCATTCTATTGGGTCATCTGACCGAAGCATGCAGACTAATGTTGTCTTATACTTTTATTTATTTATTTATTATTTTCTTGCTCTCACCTCCTACAGTTTACATGATGTATACAGCATGCCTTTATCAAGAAGGACATACAGAAGTGTGTAAGAGTAAAACCACATCTTGATGATAATAGCAGTATGGGCTGATAATAATACTTAAATAAATTTCAAGCAGATAACTATCAATTCAACTGTAACAAGACATGAAAACAATGCTAAGGTCAACAATACTAAAGTCAACAGAGCCAAACAGGTAGTGCACTGAAACACACAGAAGTCTACCTTTACATGGATTCCAGATTGTGAAAACCTCCTCCTTATTATTAAACCATGAGCTGCTAACCTGCTGGGAGGATTGTTTACAGCATGAACCATATTCCCAGATTGCTTTCTTTAACATGACACTATTTATTTAGTTTGAGTCTAAGAGCATTGTAGTATGCAAGTTTTAAATATGATTAAAGCATGTCAATAGTGTAAATGACACAATACCCTGGAGAAGTTTTCATGATCCTTACCCAAATGAGGACTGTCTGAGTGTGTCGTTCGAGTTGTACTGATAGGAAAACACTAATATTCCTTAAGTCATTAAAAATATTGTCGATGTTAAGCTTCATAAGTCTTAGAATTTGGTGACCGATTTCCTTTCAAGTTGTCCAGCTGTTTTGCTTTGAATTGTCTGAATAAACATACATAGTGTATCACCCATGAGCCCTAATCAAGGCATAAAGATTTCCAGAAGCTAACTAGACTACACTCGCCCTACCGTGCACTACCTATAAATTCGGTGTTGTTCTCTTTTACTATGTTATTCGTCAAGTTTTCATTTGTGTTTTACAATTAACTGTCTATGGTTTTAACTGGATGTTCTATGCAAATCTAAGCCTTAATGTTAAATCAAAATTAGTTATATTATGTGGAATATTAAAAAAAATTTCAATGATTTCCTTATACAATGCAATTGGTAGTCTGTCAGCATTCGCTAAATTGGTTCTAAATTATTTATTTAATGTCTGTGTGAATGCACACACTTCCCTGTTTAAGGTCTCCAGTAACATAAAAAATTCAAATTAAAATTTTATTTGTCCCATACAAATTATACACAGTACAATATGTAGTGAAATGCTTAGTATAACAAGAAGAAAATAACAATAACTAAACTTTTTAAAGGTCAGTATAAGTATAAAATGCAAAAAAAAATAGAAAATAAAGTAAATAAAATATAATATAAAATAAAATATAGGAAACTATATATATATATATATATATATATATTATGAAATATAAGTGAAAGTGAGTGAAATATATAGGCAGTATAATGAAATATAATGTAATGCAGTGGTGATTTTTCAAGTAATTATCTGTCTATAAAGTGTAAAGTGTCTATGTGCAAAGTGACAAATGTCTGTAAAGTGACAAGTGTCTGTGTGCAGCAGTCAGCTGAGGTGGATGTTTATGTGTGGGGGAGAGTCTACAGTGTCCAGGTACCAGTGTTCTGGTTCAGGGCCCGAACGGCCTGGGGGAAGAAGCTCCTCTTCATTCGCTCAGTGTTTGCTTTCAAGGAACGGAAACGTTTCCCTGACCACAGCAGAGAGAAGAGTCCATTGTTGGACTCTTAAACATAAGCGTTTATACAAGTGCTTAAACTTTTTGCAGTCGGGTGATCTGAGGCTGAGCTCTAATTTGTTGTGGTTAGAATTTAGTTGTAATTGGTTTTCGCTCTTATTTAATTTAACCATGCTCAGTGCTGTAATTTCAAGTTCAGGGCCACGGCAGATATCACAGCAGATCTCTTTCTTCCTTTTCTTTCAGGATGACAAGACTTTTATTACCTTGAACCACAGTAATTAAGAAAATAGTTTCATTATTATTACATAGTGTAAAAAAATTATACATAATGTGGGGAATTCTCAATATACCCACTGTGTTTCTTTCATATTTATAACCTGACATGTATCTCTGGCTCTTGTTTGACGGTTGGCAGTCTGCACTAAAACATGAATGAAGCTACAATTAAATTACTAAATGAAGCTAAACGTTAAACAGTTAGCAGTGATAAACATTTGGATCATGGCTACAGGATTGTCATTGTAAGGCTTATTAACCTGTGTTTTTTCTTTTATATATATATATATATATATATATATATATATATATATATATATATATATATATATCAATTTTATTTGTATAGCACTTACTATTAAATTACTTAATGCAATTTACATTGTTGCAATTTACATTGTTGCAAAGCAGCTTTACATAGTAAAAGTAATTTAAAAAGGAATTCAAATATTTTTCTGCAAACCCTACACATCCCTAATGAGCAAGTCCGTGGTGACGGTGGCAAGGAAAAACTCCCTCACTTGACAGAAGTAAGAGACTTTGAGAGGAACCGGACTCAAAAGGGAAACCCATCCTCATTTGGGTGAAACCATAAAATACAAACCATATAAGAGAAACATCATTGCAGTCCAACATGTATTCCGGCTGGATATACTGCAAGTTCTAAATAATTGTGGCAAAAGAGTTTATATCACCAGCAGTGAAAAGTCATCTTCACAGTCTGAGTGCACATCTAAGCCCATATGGATCTACATCAGCAGGAGTGAGGAGCTTCCAAGATGAGAACTCCAGCCAGCATCAGAACACCAGGACAGACCACAGGACTCAGAAAGCAAAAGGATCAAGATCACCGGCATCCCAGAAGAAGCATGTGCACCTCAGCAAAAACACAGAGAGAGAGAGAGAGAGAGGTTGTTAGGTATGCTCATAACAGTGTAATGGTAAAATAAGAGATTATTGGTGCTGGGTGCAAGCAGGGACTTCAGCATGACTAACTATGGCAGCATAACTAAAAACAGAGAAACCAGAAGGAAGGTAGATATGAGAGCCACTCCACTGTCAACGGACCCGGGTGAGCATGTAGAGTGAGGGAGCGACAGCATCCCAACATCACAGTTTACCAGAACTCTCTATGTCTGAGAACCCCCAGCTCTGCTCCTTTACCTAATAAAAGGCTATTAACAAAATGCTCGACTAAACAAGTAAGAGATTAGCATGATTGGTAAGAGAACATTGTAGCTTGCGACTAGGGCTCTGAAGCATTTTAAGGTTGACCCTTATTATTAAATAGGAAATGTGTTTGAGCAAATGATGCTGATTAATATAGCACTGAGATATATTATTTAAAAGCTTTTTAATGACATTTGGCATATGAACACACATGACACACAGCAGTGAACATAAGAGCATGCATATGCGTGTGTGTTCAGGTGCATGTGTACATATAGGACAAGACATACCTACAATTTAACCTCATGGTCTGAAGAGCTAGACTCGTTATTTTTTCTCAAACAGAATTCATTATTATTTTAAAATGAACCATCATTAGCACATCTTCCAAAATGTAACGTTGTTCTGTGAAGGCTTTTGAACCCCTTCTTTATGTTACCGGCTCCTGGACACTTTAATAGCTCATTCCACTGCAAAAACACACTGAGATCCTCAGTACGTTAAGTACGTTAATGTACAATAGAAATGTACGTTTTATTTCATTTTAGAGTTGATCTCAATGTTTCATTGAGCTTGTTTCTTGTATCTTATTCCTGTATACCGGTGCTAGTATAATAAGTGCTGCAGAAAATAGATGTGGCCTCCAGATCGATTCAATAATGAGGCCTGTTTTTGCTGATCTGTGGTTAGGATCGAAGTTTGTCAGAGTACTGAATGGCTTGTGAGTTGCCAGTTTTCTGTTTTTGTTATTTTTTTTTGGGGGGGGGTAACTATATAAATGTAACTATTTATACAGCTAACGCTTAATGTTTTTCTTATATTTTAATAAAATTATTTGCAGTTGCTGTTAAAGCACTTGTCATAATGTTCGCAAGTGGGAAAGGGTGTTGAAGGTTGACTCAGGGTTGTTGTTGTTATTATTATTATTATTACTACCACTAGTAGTATTTAAAAAATACTGCTTTTATTCTTCTTTAAGTAAAATATGAGATAATACATAAGAGTTGATGTACACTCACTCATTTGCCAAACCACTTTACAGCCAATTTTTCTAAGAAAAATTCAGCCTTTGTGATTTTATGTTGTATGAATATAGTATATCAGGTGGAGTCTTTCAAAAAGTGTTGGTATTTTCAAGGCTGAATGAGGGCACCACCTATAGGATTTAGGAATTTTTTTGGGCTTCAAGAAGGCCTTCACTTGGAACACTGGCTCGTGAAGGGTTAATGATTGAAAAAACCTTTCTGATATTATTATCATAGAAAGTAGAGATATAGAGAAACATAATAAAAGTAGTTTTATTTAACTGCATAGCTCTGAATTATGGTCTGATGGAAATGTACCAGAACTGCATTTTCAAAAAGTGCCCCTATACAAAAGTGCCCAAACTCCCATTAATAGGGCCGAAAATTTTTTCCCGAAGGGTTCCAGAGACAAAAAAATTTGATTTGTCAGTTTTGGTGATTTCTAAACCCATCAGAAATGTATTGGACTCTAAAGGGGTGACAACCCCCCACATTTTTTACTGGGTGAATTTTAGAAAATTGGCTCCTAATCCTACTATGGTTGCAGTGGGCATAGACGTGGTACACACAGAACAGCTCGTCAGACCACCACCGGACAAAACACACATACAACCATGCACCCTCACACCTAGTACCTAGCCGTACATTATCTCACTTATTACATGGCTGTTTGCAAAATTTTTGTGTATTGGATATATCAACTTATGATCAATCACCAAGAATAATTCCTAATACTGCTAGTAAACATACAGTGTATTGTGAATTATTATTTTTTTTTGTTTTTATGATCATGACATTGATGTGCTTTGATATGCTCTCTTTCTCTCTTTTAATTTCTTTAATAAAATTCTGGTTTCAACTAATGCCCCCCTCTTCTGCCGCACAGACGGACACTCAGCATGCTGGGACAGTATTGAGGCATGATGGACCCTGAGGAGGCAGAACTCCAAAATGACTACCGTTACCGTAGTTACGCAGCTGTCATTGAGAAGGCATTGCGCAATTTTGAATCTTCCAGCGAGTGGGCGGACCTCATATCTTGCCTTGGAAAACTCAATAAGGTTAGTTAAAGGTTAATGATGAGAGGAAAGTTGGCTAGGTTTCTTGTAGTCAGTGACTGTGAATAATGAATAATGTTATGGAGACAGTACTTTTCTGGAATGCAATATTGCATAAATTATTGATGTAAACTGTGCAGGCCTGTGTAGCGATTGCTTAAACTGTAAAGGATTGTTAACTGTATTTGGGCCCTTCTGAAATTTAACTAACCCTGGAACAAATTGTTTATTTATCACCTGATCAGGAAATTCCAAAGTTCATGTTTTCTTTTGTTTTTGTTTTTTTTGGACATCTTCTACATTTTTGTGAAGTATGTTGTAGAGGGAACTTCTGCACCAAATTTTAGTTGATCATCTCCAAATTTCTCAGAGATACTGGAATTTGAAGTTTTGAAAGGCTGAGGGCTAAAGTTACAGGGTGATTGTCAGAATGTTGTTATCTATCAGAAATAATCAACAGTTTCTTGTTGCAGAAAAATAAACACTGAAATCTGATCATTAAAGTCATCGTTTGATGGGATTTGACAGTTTTTATCAGATAAGCAGTGTATGCTACAGTAGAATAATTTTATTAGGAGCAATACGCAGAAATGTCTTATTGTCGGCACCGATCAAGACCAATCACCCTTAACTATGCATAGCTTATTAAATGATTTTCGATGAGGTTTTACTAGAGGGGCCACGTATGTCCTGTATGTAATGGATTGATTGTGAATTGTTGAGTGTGAATTACTGCAGTATTATTATCAGTTAATTATTGCATTTGTCTTTTCTTTAGTTTTTTGTTAAATAGTATATAAAGCTTTTTTTAGAAATTTAAGCCTAAATTCCGCCATGTGTAAGACCCCATTTACTCTTGTATGTTTCATGCTTCTTAAGTATAAAGATGTTACCGTGGCAATGATTGTTCAATAAAGAACGAAAATATAAATGCACCCAAGATGCTTTGGCTACAGGTTTAAATGTGATTTTATTTTATTTTTTCTCCTTCACACCATACAACTGAAAATGCCTCTATATGTCCAAGCCGTACTTGGCAGGTAAAATCCTCCAAAAATATACAAATAGTTTAAAGTTTTTTGATCTTGCCATTTTTTGACCCACATTTTTTTTTTTGTAAAATAACAAAAAATAAAAGATGCCAAACTTGGTTTTTGAATCTAATGAACTGATTCTATATTTAGATCAATTGCCCAAAGGTCATGTAAATATGCAGTGAATGTCCAAAACTGTATTTGTTAAATAGCTTTTTAACCTTTAACAAAAGGAGTTTAAAGTTTTTGAACGTGATCTGGAGTGAATGGAAATGAATTGCAACAAGACTTTTTGAAATCTTGTCGGGCTGAGCAGTTTTTCAGAGATGTAAATCCTCTTGCAAATTTGTTGTACAAACCAAATTCATGCCTACCACCATTTGCAAACCAAAATTCCATCGATATAAATGATTGTATTTATAACCAATTGATATTATTTAAGCTATTTCCTTCAAACAACAGTGACAGTTCTGTTTTAGATATAGGATTTTAGGCTGGCCAGCTGGAGATGTATTTGGGTCCAACTGTAAATTCATGTGGTTAAAATCCTCCCAGAGTCGGCGGAGTTGGGCGACAGCCTCCCCGCGACCTTAATTAGGATTAAGCGGTTCAGAAAATGAATGAATGAAAATCTTATCAGGACACTGTTCAAATACAAGCGCATAAAATGGTGTCCCAGTTTTTTTTTCTTCTTGCACATTATCTTCTCAAATCTTCTTCTTGAATAATGTTCTCCGAATTGTACTCTATTTGCTCAAATTTGCACAGAGAAGTGGGAATTTACAGACTTCCTGTGTGGAGTATTTCAGGTTTTGGAATTACTAAGCTCAGTTCAATCTTGAGAGAGAACAAGAGACTAATATTTTGAGTACTGTTTCAGTTCTGTTTACGGACAATGGCAGTTTTCTTTACTGACTGATAAGCGGCTCCTCTGTGGTGTTGGTTGACAATCCTTTTGCAGAAGGAAGTTTGCTTAGCTTACAATTAGATAATCGAGAGAAGCTCCACAAACTGAATGCCACCTTCACACTTCTTTAATAACGCCCAATGACCTATTTCTCCCTTTACTCCACACATAACAAGAAACTTACAGCTAGGACTCCGCCTTCAAAATTTATTTTTCTTCCTTTCTTTTTGGCTTTCACTCTTTACAAAAAAAAATAAAAAATACACCTTCTAGATTGGTGTAACCAATAAAGAAATAGAATGAAGTGCAAACATTTTTTTGTATAGTTTAGCATCTAATTTTGGGTGGTTAAAAAAACATTTAATCTATTTTTATTTGTTTTATGTTTTACTTGTCCTTCCCTCCCCTTATCTTAGGCCCTTCAGAGTAATCTGAAGTATTCTTTGTTGCCGAGGCGGCTGATTATTGGGAAGAGGTTGGCTCAGTGCCTGCACCCGGCTCTGCCCAGCGGTGTCCATCTCAAGGCTCTGGAAACGTATGAAGTCATCTTCAAAATCATTGGTACAAAGTGGCTGGCTAGAGACCTTTTTATCTACAGGTGGGTTCGATAAATACAGATGATGTGAGACTTTTTCACTGATTGAAAAGTTTATCAGAGGAGCAGGGGAAATTTCATTATTTTGGGATTCATGCAGTTTGGAATATTTTCGCCAGTGAATGCACACTGCACAGAAAAACAGCCCAGTGCTGGTATCTTTTAACCATTAGTAAGTGTTTAGAAGGTAGTTTTATGATCTATGTATGTGATGCTTGGTGCACAGTTGCTGGGTTTTTCCCTGGTAAGTGTGACTAGGAGCTGTGAAGATGACTTTACACTGCTGGTGATACAAACACTTTTACTAACATTATTTAGGACTGCAATTACCATTACAGTTATAAGATAACCATCTAAACCTTATGCTAAACTATAGTCAAATTTTGGTTACACTGTTTGTATTTTTATCTTGTTTCACACAAAAAACGGGATGGGTTTCCCTTTTGAGTCTGGTTTTTCTCAAGGTTTCCTTCCTTGTGTCATCTGGGATTTTTTTTTGTACTTGCCGCTGTCACCGCAGGCTTGCTCAGTAGGGATGTATAGGGTTTATAGAGAAATGTTTAAATTCCTAATATTTTTTTAACCTCCCGCCAAAGGTGAACTGAACGGGAGCTATAGAAATGGGGTCCGTCCGACTTGTTAGTGCGATAACTTTGAGAGGAAATGACATAGGATTAACTAATTTGGTGTATGGGTCCTCCGTCAGGGGCGTCTAGAGTGGGGTTGTATATGGGTCACCTTAACCTTGGTTCAAGGTTTCAGAGTCACTTTTTTCATAATCGTGTGATAACTTCAAAAGGTAATTACACAGGATCACCAAATTTGTTGCCTTGGATAGGAATGTATATGGGTCATATTATAATTGGGATACTTTTGCAAGCTGCTTTTGACAATGTCAGTTATAAAAATACAAACGCAACCTAATTTAATTGAATCAAGTCAAGTGTTTAAGATGCAAAACAAATGTAATCCTTTCGTACTGTTTGGTTGATTGTATGTTTTATCAGCTTTTTGTGGGTGTGATGTAAAAAAAAAAAAAAAAAAAAAAAACAACTGTGTGGTTTTGCAGCTCAGGACTGTTCCCTCTGCTTAGCCATGCAGCAATGTCAGTTAAAATGGCTGTACTGACTCTTTATGAGCGCTACTTCCTACCACTGCAAAAAGCTCTGCTTCCAAGCTTGCAGGCTTTCATCATAGGCCTACTGCCTGGCTTGGAGGAGGGTCTGGAGGTCTACGACAGGTATGCATGTGTTAAATGATCAGATACAGTGACTGTGACTTAGCTAGACTTAAGTATAATTGCTTGTTTCAGTTTTTACACTTTGTAGCAGTGTTTAAAGGCACAGTTATTTAAACATTAATATAAAAAGTGATGGCTCCACATTATCAGAGCCATTTCAAAATTTACTTGTTTTTCTTTTCTTTTTTCTAAATTTATAGCCATAAACAGCCAAGATGGAAGGTAGACTAACATATAAAAATTACTAGCTTTTTCTTTTTCTATACAAAAAAAGCTCACTACAGCTAACGTCAGTCAAGGATACTGTATGACTTATTTCTGTGTTTCTCTCTTACGCTTCTTCTTACTCTCTGTCTGTCTCAGGACCGACGCCCTGTTGGTGAAGTTGTCCCTGCTGGTGGGTCAGTCAGTGTTTTATGGAGCGCTGTGGGGTTCAGCACTCGTATGTCCTCTGGTGCGACTTCCAGCTTCACTCTTCATTGTCACACACTTTGACCGCACGTCTACCAGCCGTGAGCAGAAATACATGCTGGGCAATGACCACAAACTAGCAGTGAGTGTTTTTGTGTTTTTTATAAAGAATATAGTTATGTGTAGATATTGTTATACATTTTTATGCCTTATGACAGTAAATATGTTTTTCTTTACTCATGAGAACCAGCTGAAAATAAATTGATTGTCCCTTAGTGTGCTCTCTCTCCCTCTCTCTTTCTTTTAGTTGAAGGCGACTTGTCTCTCTCTACAAGACACTAATGTACTAGTCCAGCGGAACATGCTGGAAATTCTTCTCTACTTCTTCCCATTTGCAACATGTCTGGTCAGTTTCTCTTTCTATTCCCCTATCTCTTGTTCTACTTCTTGCCTTGTTCCTTGTTCCAAAGGATTGCATGATTAGTGCGTATTGAATTTTTAGGCGGTGTCCTCCTTTTGCCTGCTGTTTCTGTAGGACCCATTGACATGTTCTGTCCCTGTTAAACGGGACGAAATGATCACAGTGGTGTCCGCCGCCTCTCTCACTCTGCTCAGGAGAGACATGTCACTCAATCGACGCCTCTATGCATGGCTTCTAGGTAACATTAATGCTCCGTACTAATGCTCTCTTCATATATTATTGGTTAAGAAACGTGTATATATACTTGAGTAATGTTGCATTAAACTTTGTATGTGTGTAGGCTTAGATATTAAAGGGGGTATGGTGGCCCCAGATACAACCCTCTACTCTACAGTAGAAGAACATACTGCGTACTACTTTAACAGACATTCCAGAGAGCTATTGGTGCAGGTACTATTGATCTCCCTCTCACTCACACAAATATATGAAAGTGTTTTCATACCAGTTGGCTGTCAGTATCAGTATTAATAACTGAACCACATAATACTTCACTCTTCTAAATTCTGATGTAAAAATTATCCAGTTCTGAGTTGTTCATGTGATATGTAACCATGACACACATTCTCTCTCTCTCTCTCTCTCTCTCTCTCTCTCTCGCGCGCGCACTCTCTTTTTCTCTCGCTTTCTCACTTTCTCAGG
>JAOUQZ010043741.1:0-12575 GCA_028564935.1 Neosilurus hyrtlii | reverse complement strand
CACACACACACACACACACACACACACACACACATAGAGAGAGAGAGAGAGAGAGAGAGAGAGAGAGAGAGAGAGAGCGAGAGAGAGAAAGAGTACAATTACAAAACCTTCTATTTTACCAGTAGCAAACTAAACATGTTCATTTATTAAATTATTACAGAAAAGCTAAATGGTGGTTTGACTGACAGGTACATCTTTAATTTTAAATAGCTTTTTAAAAGACAGAAAAATGTGTTATACATTACTCAGGTCCTATGTCACCACTGATGATTCACAGAAGAAAAGACAGATAAATATAGAGAGAAGGAAAAGGAGAGTAATGGATGATACTGCAGGATCCTCATATCCTTAAATTTTTGCTTCAGGACTGACGTCACTGATACTTTTACTAACATACAACTTCCATCAGTTTAAAATTGTTTAAATGTTCCATTATAATGGTTATGATTTTACTGTCTTTTTTTACCTGGTTATGTTTCCAACATGTTTAAATTAGTGACACTTTACAAGAATCACTTTATATGAAAAACATTTAAGATTATTGAAAGCATTTTCCATTACTAGCAAAGCCACTTATATAAAATCACTTCAAGTTCAAACACATCATTCTTCTGATGTCAGGCAGCCGTGACCTAAAGGTTAGAAAAGCAGCTTTGGGACTGAAAGGTCGCTGGTTTGATTTTCAAACCAGCAGGAAAAATGTGGTAGTGGGGGAGTGAGCTGCACGTTCCCTTCCTCCATCTTCATGGCTGAAGTGCCCTTGAGCCAGGCACCTAACCCCAACTGCTCTCCCGGCGCCGCAGTGTGTGGCAGCCCACTGCTCCAAGTGTGAGTATGCTCACTGTTTGTGTGTGTGTGTGTGTGTGCTCACTTTGGATGTGTTAAATGCAGAAGTCAAAGTTACCCTTGAGGAATTAATGCAATGTACAATTTCAAAATTAAATAAAGAGAAGTTTTGATCAGTAGATGGTATCAGGTTGTTTTTCTCGCATGCAGCTACTGGTTTTACTGTATATGATGGATTTACAGAAGTGCCTCTGCAAAAAAAAAAAGAAAAGAAAAAAGAAAATTTATGTTGAAGTAAGAAAATAAAAAAAAGAAAATCAATACAGAAAGCACAATTAAACAATTAATACAAATTTAAAAAGAGTAATAAACAAATGTAGGTGGCGCGGTGGTGTAGTGGTTGGCACATCCACCTCACAACAAGAAGGCCCTGGGTCGGGTGTTTCTGTGTCGAGTTTGCATTTTGTCTCTGTGCTTGCACGGGTTTTCTCCAGGTACTCTACAGTCCAAAGACATGCACATTAGTTCCAAATTGCCCCTAGGGGTAAGTGTGAATGGTTTTGTGTGTGTGTGTGTGTGTGTGTGTGTGTGTGTGTGTGTGTGTGTGTGTGTGTGTGTGGGTGTGTGTGTGTGTGTGTGTGTGTGTTAGCCCTGAGATGGTCTGGCGAGCTGTTCAGGGAGTACCTGTCTTCAGTCGGTGTTGGCTGAGGTAGGCTCCAGCCTTCCTACGACCCCAGTAATGGCATTAAGTGTTAATGAGAAATAAATAGTAAATAAATGCAGGAATAAAAAAAAAAATTATTATTTTGTCATTTTTATCAGCCATTTAATTATTGTATTTATTTCTTTTTAAAATGCTTTTTTATACCTTTTAACCTGCAGCTAGTATTCATGTCAGGAATGCACATAACCATCTTAAAAAAAACTTAATGATAATCTTTGCTTTATTGAGAGATTTGTACACAATAATTCAAATGTCTGGCTGAATATTGTCTCAGTGAGTCTCTGTGCAAGTATTACATTTGAGAACTACACGCATAGGCTTTCCAAAAAAAACAACAACAACAAAAAAAGTATTTTTTGAATATGGTCATACTTTTTATATTTCAAAAAACCTGTCAGTCCTGATAAATGGCTAGCCTTGCTTTGACCAGTTACACTGTCTACACCTGTGTAATATTCAGAAAATCAACCATGGGTACTAAGCAGGAACCCAGTGACATGCATAAACTTCCACTCATAGTTCACACCCACTGTGCTCTTTTGGCACATTTTGGTTCACTGTGACCTTACTGTATTTGCACAGAAATGCAACTATCAAATATGTGCGAATAAAACTGGCATATCTTAAAGAACACTTTGCATCCAGGACAACTTACAACTCAGCACTTTGGGGTTAAGGGCTTTGCTCAAGGGCCCAACAGTGGCAGCATGGTGCTGCTGGGGCATGAACTCCCAACCTTTGGATCAGTAACCAAGGGCCTTAACCACTGCACCACTACTGCCGTATTGCTTAGTTTACCTAGCACTCTAATTTAGTTAGTTACCCTGGTTTTACACCGAGGCACGATGTCCGCAATTGCTGCGATAAAAAGAAAGCGTCGCACGCCTCGATTTATGAGCACACTAGGAGCACACTCGAGGTATAAAAAGGAGGCAGGGGGCATTCAGAAAATTAAACTTGTAGGGATCATGTTTCCAAGTTCATCAAGATGGCACATCAAGGTCTGTTACGCTCTGTTAAGGTTTGTTAAGGTCTGTTAGGCTGTACTACACTCTATCGCGCTTCCCACATTCTATCGTGGAGACATCGTGCCCCAGTGTGAACCCAGAATTAAAACTCTAATTTAGTTGCAATATGAAAATACTATAAAAATACTGGCATTTCAACACCATTTTAATAAGATCAATAATGTATTTTATAAATTGCAAGCTGTTTACTCTGTAATTATTAATTTATTCCTTCATTATTCCGAAAAGCTTAATCCTACTATGGTCGCGGGAGGCTGACTCATGGAGACTGATCTCATCTGACTCTGGGCAAAGGCAGGGTACAGCTTGATCACTGTTTTCATCACAGGGCAACACACACAACCATTCTCCCTCACAGTCACACCTAGAGGCAATTTGGAACAGCCGAATAGCCTAATATACATCTGTACTGTGGGAGGAAACCCACTCAAGCACCGTGAGATCATGCAAATTCCACACAGAAACGCCCTTACTGAGCCGGGGACTCGGGCCCACCCAGGCTAACACATGATGCTGTGCAACGTTATTGCAACACTGCATACAGGTCAAAATTTGGTTGGTTCAACAAAACGTTACAAAGCGAGATATTCTGTCACATATTTGGTATAAGTACGGATGTGTATATGGACTTACCCTTGTTATTTCAATCATGTAATCAAATGAAACATTGTGTACGTACAGTGTACATTTTAAAGATCATCCTTTGAAATGCCACATCATCAACAACACGTACAGTAAATTATGAGTGAAACATTTCATTCGCAGGTAAATTTGCAATGCATTGTTGATGTGAGATGATCTTAGTGCTTTTACTATAGTGTCCTCAAAAAGCTTCCCGCTGGGGCATGGTACATGGTAATCATTACACTTTAGCTAAGACCAGTTGGAGCTCACTTGCCTCAGGTGCATGAGTGCTTCTTATTGTTGTTGTCTGTGCTGAGGATATTATGTTCTCAGTGCCCTTGGTGCAGAGGCCAGGTTTAAGTGAAACCTGGGAGGATAAACAGGTTCTAAAAATCCATTCACACATCTGCCCCTTTCTGGTTAAGTGGCTCTCATCCCCTAAAAGCAAAGTCCAGAAAATCAGATCTGCAGGTGAGTATGAACACATTGCAGAAATGGTTGTGAAATATTTTCAATCGTTATTGTAAGGAGGTTGCAGAATGTGGCAGTGAACACTAAAGGGGTTTTACCGTTATGGATTTACTTTATAAACTCAGCAATCATACATTGCTATTCATGGCTGAATGAAAAGCTTCTTAAAGGCATGTGATCTCAATAGTGTCACGTTTGGAGGTGGGTGCTGTGTGTGCTAAAGGGCACACATGGATACAGAAGGAGTTGGACACGAACACAGAACTTACGAAGGCTTTGATGAAAACTGATACAATGTGAACTACTGGCTGGAGTTAATACAAACACAAACTAGAACAATAACCTTTAACTCAAACTGACACACGAACAATGCTAACACCTCATAACCAATATTGTCCTTAAATGTGAAGCTCATCAGTCCTCTTTATATCATGCCAGCTGTGCGTCCTTAAGCATACCACTGAGGCCCGTAGGCGGAAAGTCCATGTCTTGCCACAGACGGAGGTATGGAGACGAGCATGAGAACTAGACCCTTCATTTGTACTGTAGGTGGAACCCTTCTAAAAGTATTGCGTCTCTTTGCATACAAAACAATCTATACAATACTCCCTCGCTCACCACTCACTCATTAGTCGCAGGGAGGCTGTAGCCTATCAGCTGACACTGGACCAGGGTGGGGTACACCCTGAACAGCTCACCACACCATCTCAAGGCCAACACACACAACCATTTATGCTCACACTCACACCTGGGGGCGATATGGCGCAGCAAATTAGCCTACTGTGCATATCTTAGGACTGTGGAAAGGAAACCGGAGTACCTGGAGGAAAACCATAACAAGCAAACTCCACACAGAAACACATTCACCGAGCTTGGGACTCGAGCTCAGGACCTTCTTGCTATGAGGTGGACATGCTAACCACTATTCCACTGTGCCGCTCACAATACTTCCTGAGATTTTAAAATGAAGCAGTGGAGTCATTTTACAGTCACATTCTTTTTGTAAGTCTTCAGTGCTCTAAAAGATGCAAAGAATTTTTTATTTTTTTTTGCACCAAACATATCTTTTAGATTTAATTCAATTAAAAAAATTGGCAACCTACATTTTAAGAACCTCACCAAGAAAGCTCAAGGAAAGTAGAATGTTTATTCATTCGTTCATTTTCTAAGCCACTTAATCCTAGTTAGGGTCGCAGGGAGGCTGGTGCTCGTCTCAGTCGACTCTGGGTGAGGGCGGGGTACACCCTGTACAGCTTGCCAGGCCATCACAGGGCCAACAAACACATAATCATTCACACTCACACTCAAACCTAGGTGCGATTTGGAACAGCCAATTAACCTATTGTGCATGTTTTTGGACTGTGGGAGGAAACCAGAGTAAACCCACGCAAGCATGGGGAGAGCATGCATACTCCACACTGAAACACCCAAGCCCGGGAATCAAACCCAGGCCTTCTTGCTGTGAGAAGGACATGCCAACCACTGTGCCACTGTGCCAGCCTACTATTTTATTATTATTATTATTATCATTATTATTATTATTATTATTATTATTATTATTTTATTATTATTATTATTAATAATAATAATAATAATATTGAAATATATATGTTTAATTATTAATTATTTTTCTAATTAGCTTAATTGCAATTAGGCTTGCAATGTGGCTGAAGCCTATCTCAGCCGACTCTGGGCGAGGGCGGGGTACACCCTAGACAGCTTGCCAGGCCATCACAGGGCATCATACACACAAACATTCATACTCACCCTCACACACAGGGGTGATTTGGAACTGCCAGATAGCCTACTGTGCTGGTTTTTGGACTGTGGGAGGAAACCGGAGTACCCTGAGGAAACCCAAGCATGCACAGAAAGAATTTTTTTTTAATAATTATTGTTATAAATTATTTTTATATTTAATGATTTATTTGGTTGCCAATACATCTCTCTCATGAATTATGCTGGTTTTATTTTTTTCCCATCACAAAAAGCTGAAATTATAACAGGGGCGTGTCGATTTTTAATATCCAACGTGTCAAACGGGGTGCAGTTCAAAATATCTATTTATGCAAGAGCTCTGGCTTGCTTATCCTGGTATTTAAGCACCTTCTAACACCAGTTTGTGTCAAATCGGTTTAATACGATCACCTGACAACATATCATATGTATACGCTTCCCCAGTGCAGCCACCAGTTGTATTTCATTTGCATTTGCGTCAAGGGAACATCACTGGCGCACTCCCAAGCACGTCTGACTGCCTGGGAATTAATAAACGAAGGTCGCTCTGCAACTTTAGCTTATTTAGCGTGACAATAAGAATTAAGTAAAAATAAATGTATTTTTTGAAAGTGCAGCTCCAAAGAGCGGTACCTTGGAAGATTTGGACCTTGAAAAATATCCAGGGCTGTATGCCACTGCACACACACACACAAACACACACACACACACGCACACACACACACACACACACACACACACACACACACACACACACACATACATAATACATCTGAGGTACATGTGACAACCTGATCATGTTGTAGGGTTATAATTAGCCTCATGTACTGCACATCCAACCAGAGTAGAATATTCAGTCCTAGTAATGGCTCAAGGCTGTGTATTTTGTTATGTGGCCTTAATGCCGAAAAGCTCTTAAAGGGATATTTTTGGGATGAGTTGAAAAAAAATTAAAGAAAGATTGGATTTTGAAGCTAACACGAGACTCTGAGAACTCATTTCCTCAAAACCCTTTAAAAAAATATGTTTTAAAAAAGCCCAACAGGTCACATTGCTTCCTCTTTCTTCACCTCAAGGAGGTTCAGGAAACCAGGTACTCAGAAAAATTTTTTACATACCAATTAATCCTACAGGAGACGCAGGGAGGCCGGAGCCTATTTCAGATGACACTGAGCAAAAGCAGGTAACAGCTAATCACAGAGACAATTACTGAGAAAATGTCTTAATCAGGGATTAATAAGCTTCCTTAGTTATCTAAAATGGTTTGACTTTGAGCCATTTAGAAGCTTTTAATTAGGCTACAAAGTATTCAGATGCAGATTTCTTCATTCATTCATTTTTCTAGAACCATTCACACTCAGTCTTACACCTCGGGGCAATTTAGAACTGCCAGTTAGCCTACTGTGCAGGTTTTTGGACTGTGGAAGGAACCTAATTGGTAATTTAACCTAATAGTAAAACTAATAATATCTAACCTCGTTTCGGTTTATGAACTTATGGAAATATTATAGCTTTTGGACTTATCTAATCAGACCATAGAGCATATCACCACATATATTCCTATATATATTTCCTACCCTATAGTCCAGAAAATGTATGTAAAAAATACAAGAAATTGTGACAAAAGGCAGGTAATAATCAGTAATTATGAACTTTATGAGAATAAGGAACCTCCAGGAACTTTCAAGGAGCTGCAGGAATATATAAATAAATCATACAAATATGATCAGCAGCTTCACAACCTGCTGATCAGTCACAGGAGCACGTTCAGTGAGAGACTGATACCACCTTAATGTACCACTGAACCACAGGAAATCATTCCTACCTGTGGACTCAAACTGTACAACTCCTCCATATAGCAACAACATCCACTGTTATACATTTACATTTTGCACTACATTTATATTCCACTATTTATCATATTTATAATACTGTACATATCACTTACCCACAGGATTAATTCTGGACCTGTTTATATAGATATTAGCTACGTCTTAATATCTATCAATCTATCAATCTATCTATCAATCTATCTATCTATCTATCTATCTATCTATCTATCTATCTATCTATCTATCTATCTATCTATCTAGATAGATAGATAGATAGATAAACTTTAAGTATGTATATTGTGGGTATATGTCTATGTTTTAGTATCTATATATAGACATTTGTAATTTGTAATTTTCTTACTGAGACTTTATCTTATCCTTTTCTTTACTTGGTATGGAGCAACTGTATGCCAGAATTTCCTCCGGGATCAATAAAGTATTCTGATTCTCATTCTGATTCATTTTCATATAGTCCTGCAGCTCCTTGGTGCCTAAGTTCCTGGCGGCTCCTTGGCATCCCTTGTGGTCAACTTTTACCTTTTCCTTCTGTAAATATTAGGGGGATGTCCTGCTTTTGGTAATGTCACTATGGACCTCAATTTCCTGCATTTGAAAATACAATTCTGGCTCCTTGAAAGTAATTTATAAACAAATGACAGTACCACAATCATCTATACAATAATCCATTCATCCATCCATCATCATAACAGGGTTTAGATACTCTTTGGGTGAGAGACGAGGTATATCTGAACAGGTCGCCAATCAATTGCAGGGTCAGCTCAGACATCAACGACAATTCACACCCACATTCACACCTGTGGCCAATTTAGAATAGCCAGTTCACCTAATACAGTATGTTAAAGTCTTATATACATAAATATAAAGGCCACAGTCGGTTACAAGATTTGAACCCAGAACCTTGACGTGACAGTGATGAAAACTAGAATGCCCCCTATTACAAGGGCCTAGAGGCAGTAGGCAGTGGTAGCTGAATGGTTGAGGCTCTGGATTAGTGATCCAAAGACCAAAGCTGCCTCTGTTGGGCCCTTAAGCTTCAATTGCTTAAATGTAGAAATAAAAACCCATAAATGTAAGTCGCTCTGAATAAGGGCATCTTGGCTACGCCTAGAAATTCTATCCATAAATACTATGAACAGAACCGGTGACAAAGGGCAGCCTTGGCGAAGTCCAACCCCGACTGGAAACGAATTCGACATGTTGTTACTAAGGCGGACCCTGCTCTGGCTCTGGCAATACAGAGATTGAACAGCCCGTAGCAACGGGTCCAGTATACCATTTTCCTGAAGCACACCCCACAAGATAGCCCGAGGGACATAGTCAAAAGCCTTCTCCAAGTCCACAAAGCACATCTACACAGGTCGGGCAAACCCCCATGTCCCCTCCAAGAGACTATAGACTGTGTAGAGCTGGTCAAGAGTGCTCCAGCCAGATGAAAACCACATCGTTCCTCCTGAATCCGAGGTTCAACCAGCATTCAGATCTTCCTCTCAAGTACTCCTGAATGGACTTTCCCGGGTAGGCTGAGGAGTGTGATTCCACGATAGTTGGAACACACTCTCCAATGTACCACCCCGGTTTGCCAGTTCAGAGGTACGGCCCCCGTTGGCCACACGGTGTTGCAGAGACGTGTCAACCAAGTCTTGAGTCTTGAGGTATTCAGGGTGGATCTCCTCCATCACCGGAGACCACCCAACCAGGAGCTTTCTAACTACCCCGATAATCTCTGCCCCAGTAATGTTTTGAAGTTGTTTGAAAGTGTTACACTATTGAGATAAGATTTCTTTAATGGAAACTCAATATCGCCACAGGGGAGCGAGATGCCATTCTGCTGGATAGGTTCACTCTCGTAAGCACGTTGCACATGCCAGAAATATCTCGCACTTCCTCAATGTGATTGGGTTAAAAGCCTTTCTATTGAAATAAGTAATGCATTGCGTGGCAGTAATAGTTTATTCTGCCAGATAAAAAAAACAAAAAACAAAGATACCTACTGCATATGACACATAGAATTCTTGTAATATAGAAAGAAGTTACCATCACTCAGACGTTCATTCCCAGTATGACGGTTATATACCGACATATATACGTACACCGGAGTTAACAAGAGTGTTTTGTCCTTTTTACGTAAAGTTTCAACTGTTAAATTCAACAAAGGCCCAACTCCATTTGACACTATTGATGTCAAAGCTGTGATGCTGAAAACATAGCAAAACTTCTCCTGTAAAAAAAGAGGCACAATTTAAAAAGTCTCAAATCAGTCACGGGTTTGAGTGGATTTTCCGAACTCTCCAAGCATTTCCTCTCAAAGTGAATTCCTGCCGTACATTCAGTCATGGACACCAGCTTTTCCAGCACTGCACAAATCATTCACTATTCAGCATCCATTCAGTACTTCTTACTCGAGCCACAAAGCTGATCAGCGGGATTCATTTTCATTACATTCACAAAAACTCCAGTATTTCATTCAGTCCTCCTGAAGTGCAGTGTGCCACAGTTAGCACTCACAAGTTCTGTACATTGTTCAGAAACACCTGTGAGTGTGAATGTGTCTGAAACATAGTAGGAATAATTACTGCGTAGTTATGCATGTGTGGCACAGTGAGGATCGTTTTGATGATTCGTTGGGGATCATTTCTGTATTCTTCTTGCTAAGGCAGTAGCGCTGTATGGCTAAGTATTGAGCCATATCCTGCGATTATAGTTAAAATGCACTACTGACTGATCACTTAGAGAAGAGTGGATAATGACGGAAAAAATGGACATGGTGCTTAAATGATCTGTGTGTATGTTGTTACTCTTTATTGAAAAACCATTTGCAAAATAAATAAATAAATAAAAATGATGCAAAAGCCGCCATATTGTAAGTGGTGTCTAAATGGATGGTGGATGTACGGATTTGGACAGCACTCAAAACTATTATGAGTCTAGGAATAATGCACCCTTTGCTTTCGCTACCTTTAGCGGTTCTAAATCTTGGTTTCTACTAGTTCATGTTTACAAAGTATTCATTCATTTATTCATTTTCTAAGCCACTTAATCCTAATTAGGGTCGCGGAGAGGCTGGTGCCTATTTCAGCCGACTCTGGGCGAGGGCGGGGTACACTCTGGACAGCTCGCCAGGCCATCGCAGGGCCAACACACACACCACCATTACCACTCACCTTCACACCTAGGGGTGATTTTGAACAGCCAATTAGCCTACTGAGCATGTTTTTAGACCGTGGGAGGAAACCGGAGTACCCAAAAGAAACCCACACAAGCACAGGGAGAACATGCAAACTCCACATAGAACTCCACACAGTCTTCGATTACTGTGTTCTTTCAAAATATCGTCACAAAATCTTTAGTACTAACTCCAGATCCAAGCTTTGTTTTCTTCTCTGCCAGTTTATTCTGGTTGGCTTATGGGTTGTTGGCTAATGGATCCGTATCTCATTTATGTTCTTTGTGCCATTGTTCAAAATGCAACACAGTGACAATGTGTAACAATTTATTAGGAAGAATGAAATGAACGATAAACAGCATTCAAGTTCCGTGTCACAAAATCTTTCTGTCTATTTAAATTAACTTTCCCTCGATTTGGATTTCAGTGAGACGAAAAGTTCCTGCGGAGAAAATGAGATAAAAATTAGCAGAACTGAGTCAGCGCCCTCAGAAGCCATAATGGAGGAATAAAAAAGAAAATAATAGCTATCATGATCTTCTGAATGTCTGTAGTCATGACTCACACACACTCACATATATCTGCATGTGTTTCATAATGCATTAACGCACGGAGGAATAAAAGTGGAAGTTTCCCCAGACCAAAAAATTAGCCACTTTCCTGAAAAAATTTAACTTACAACGCACTTCGAATTTACTGTCTATAGATCGAGAACATCTTAACCTTTTCATCAGTATTTTTTTCAACCTTCAAGCCAGTACAACCAGAGAATGCATTAAAATTTATTTTAATTTATCATTTGCCAGATCCCCTTTTTTTATAGATTATTTTTTTGTTTGTTTGTTTGTTTGCCTTTCTACCTCATCATGCTGCAGATTTCCTCATGTATTTCCTAATTTACTTTCACTGTCATTTTTGCAGGGCGCCATTGTGGCGTTGCGGTAAGCACGGTCACCTCACAGCAAGAAGGTCCTGAGTTCAAGTCCCGGGCAAAGGTGTGGAGTTTGCATGTTCTCCCCTTGCTTGTGTGGGTTTCCTCTGGGTACTCTGATTTCATCCTGCAATCCAAAGACATTCACAGTAGGCTAACTGGCTGTTCCAATTTGCCCCTAGGTGTTGATGAGAGTGTGAATGGTTGTGAGAGTATTGGCTGAGATAGGCTTCAGCCTCAGTGCCACCTTAATTGGAGTAAGCGGTCCAGCAAATGAGTGAGAGAGTTAACTTTGCATAATTTATTATAAAGTAAAATATTTTATTAGATTTTTTTTTAATAAAACAGTTTTACAGGGTGGACAGTATTGAAGTACTTTTACTTGAGTACTGTACTTAAGTACATTTTTGGAGTACCTGTACTTTACTTAGGTATTCATTTCATCATCGCTTGGTCCGGGGTCGGGTCGCAGAGGCAGCAGCCTAACAGTGAGGTCCAGACGTCCCTCTCCCCAGCCATTTCCCTTCCTCCAGCTCTTTCGGGGGGACACAGAGGCATTCCCAGCCGAGAGACATAGCTTGGGCTCTGGAACCACCCCTCTCAAGAGGGGCTGGACCTAATTCCATTCCGGAGTTGCATTAGTTCAGTCATTATGCGGCTGAGAGCTATTATAAATGTTTAAATTGCTCCGGAAATGTTTGCATTTATTTTCAGTAAAGAATCAGCCATAATGTAACTTTCCAGTGGTATATGAAAACTTATTTTTCCTCTGGAAAAAAAACCACTGACTAAGCAAGAACATTTTCTGCGAATTCCAAGTGCACTCAGCACCAACACTCCACCATTTTCTGCATTTGATTTTTTTTTGGTTGCCTGTGTGGGCACAAGAGCACAGACGTGACAAAAAAATCAAGCTCATGGCTTTACGGCATTTGCATAAGTATGGACTTCTGCGCAGCTCCGCTATTAATATTTGTATTTTTGTAGTACTGCATACCAAAATTGGGAAAGAAAAAAAAAACACCGGCAATCACTTCTGGAAATGTTCTGCATTTTGATAGCGCCGGAAATGATATAGGATACTCTGAAATTTTTCTACGCAGACAGTCAGTAGAAATGTCTTTTAAGGTAGGGAGTGGTGTAATTTTGCAAAAGTCAATTTTTCATAGCGGGGCGGCACAGTGGCGTAGTGGTTAGCACATCCGTCTCACAGCAAGAAGGTCCTGGGTTTGATTCCCAGCTCGGGCGTTTCTGTGTG
>JAOUQZ010043740.1:0-12576 GCA_028564935.1 Neosilurus hyrtlii | reverse complement strand
TATATATATATATATATATATATATATATATATATATATATATATATATTTGATTTTGTGCTCTAGTAATTTCTTAATATCTTGCATATTTCTCTCTTCATCTGATGTGCAGGGCATTATTTTTGCATTGCTCACTTTATTAATGCATCATGTGGTAATTTGTTTCCCATGGCGCGGATCCCAGCAGTAGGCTTTATGTGCAGACGTGTGTGAACTCTACCCAGACAGACAGGCTGTGACAATGAGACATGTCAGTAGGGGGCTCCACTTTCACATTGACTTTTCTGAATACATTAAATCCTTCATACACACACACACACACACACACATACACACACACATAGAGGGTATCGTTAAGTATAGTGCAGTAATCACATGGGAGCGTTTGCCTGTGGAGAGAGAAGCTGATCACACACTCATGTGTCTGTAATTCTCATGATGTTTCATCATAGGTTGCGTTATGATAGTTAACTGTGTGTCAGGAGTCGGGAGTGTGATACTAAAACGTGCTCATGAGCAAATTATGTCATTTCACATGGAGATATTATCTGCCACTCGCACAATATATGAAAGCCATGTAAGGAAAAAAATGTTAGAATCCAAGGAAATTGCTGATTTTTCCTCCAATATATTTAAACAGGCAAACATTCCACCCTGTTTAATATAAACCTGAAGGATAATTCATTTTTTAATTTAATAATTCAACAAAAATAGCAATAGATTTAATAATTTTCTAGGGAGAAAAAGAGAGTCTTACCCCATTTGACAGAAATCAGGGTCCCGAGTAATTTGTTAACGCTGGTGCGGCAACCCTATCATCATCAGTCTTAATTATTATTAATACTACTGCCAAAAATAAATGAATAAATAGATAGATTGATAGATCTGAGGCTGAGATGGGTGCCAACCTCCCTGCGACCCTAATTAGGTTTAAGGGGTTCAGAAAATGAATGATAATAATAATAATAATAATAGGGCAGGCACAGTGGCGCAGTGGTTAGCATGCCTGCCTGACAGCATGAAGGCCGGAATTTGATTTCCAGGCTCATTTCTCTGGATACTCCGGTTTCCTCCCCCTGTCTAAATATGTGCGCAGTGGGCTGTTCCAGATTACCCCTAGGTGTGAGTGTGAATGGTTGTATGTGTGTTGCCCTGCAATGGTCTGGCGAGCTGTTCAGGGTGTACCCCAACTTTGCCCAGAGTCGGCTGGGATGGTTACCAGCTTCCCTGCAACCCTAATTAGGATTAAGCGGCTAAGAAAATGAATGAATGAATGTATTAATGAAAATAATAAACATTGTTATTATGTCATGTCATGTCATTTTCTGAAGTGCTTAATCCTAATTAGGGTCGCGGGGAGGCTGGTGCCCATCTCAGCCGACTCTGGGCGAGAGCACAGTACACCCCAGACAGCTCGCCAGGCCATCGCAGCATTGTTTTTATTATTATTAATATTAATATTATGATATTAATAACTTTGTGTAGGCCGTTTCATGGTTCTGCAGGATTCTTTATCATTGACTTACCACATTCTTTTGGCCAGACTTCTATCTACTGCAAGATGTTTGAGGATTTTCTTGCATATACTGTGCCCTAAAAAAAGGAAAAACTTAAATAGAGTTCTACTGTAGATTATGACCCAGCAATTCAATAACTCAATAAATATTCAATTCAATAAATATTTCTTCTTCTTGGGTTATTCCTTGGAGTATATGCTAGTACGCTTAAAATCATTATCCTGCTGGAAGATCCACCTCCAACTCAACTTCAACTTCCACACAGATGGCCTCACATGATTATCAAACACACTTTGATACAACACAGAATTCATAGTGGAATCAATTTCTGGAAGCTGCCCAGTCACTGAGGCAGCAAAGCAACCCTAAACCGTAACATTTTCACAGTTTTACAGTTAGTGTGAGGTTCAACAACTCAAACCAACAACTGATTAATTTCTCCAGAACATTTCCCAAAAGGCCTGACCTTAGCTTAGCTTTGTTATTGGTTACTTTTATGTTTTTCATGTAAATCAAAGGCTTTTCCCTGGCACACCTCCCATTTAAGTCCAATTTGTTCAATCTCTTTTTTTATTGTAAACATATGCACTTTCACATCAACAGTTGCCAAACTTACCTGCAGATCCTGTAATTGAATTTGGGGATTTTTCATTTGTTACCAAATGTTCTGCTCTTGGGGTGAATTTGCTAAGATAACCAGTCCTGTAGAAATCAGTTAGCATTTAAAATGTAATCCACTTGTAAATTATATTCCTTACAACATTTTGGCGAGAGCTACATTAAATTCTTCACCAGATTTTGAATAAGACAAGTTATAAGTAATGGCACCCAATTTGAAAGACTGGATTCTGATTCTATGGACTTGAAGCTGTGATAAATATAAAGCTCTAGTTACTTTTTCTATGTGACTGATCCTTTTTAGCTCCCACCCACAAATTGGCTCAGGAGCCATAGGAATGGGTTCCGTTCGTCTGTCTCTCTGTCACACTTTAGTTTCCGGACATTTACTTGCTGCGTGCTGAAGCCAGGGCTTTCAAACTTGCTTTGCATGTTCTGTATTGGCATATTATGAAATGATCCTTTCGGAACGAGCACCTGGACCCCTGTGGTCTATTTCTTTATTTAAAATTCTGAAAAATGTAAATGTTGGAGTATATCACCTTTATTGTAGGAAGTATGTCAGAATATTTTGCAGTTTGCATGTTTAAATATGTTGAACATTTTAGGAATGTTCATGGGATGAAAAATTTTTTACATTGATGAAGTCCTCATGCAAAATTTCAACAACTGAAAGCTGTACAGGCAGCTCTGAGTAAGAAACCAAAAAAAAAAAGACAGAGGCAAATAATGGGACCTGCGAGTATAGCACAAAACAGCACGTGCACAATATAGCCACCGCATGCGAGAGAGTTTCTTCTTGGTGCGTGCTGGAGGCCACACATGCTCTCGCAGGTTAACTCTGAATCAACCAGACTGTTTGTCTGGAATCAAACAGACAGTTTGGGGCAAAAACCAAAGGAAGCACTGGCCCTTCATGATTGGTTACTTTCAGTGTAATCACACCCACATGGTTAGCCTTGTACCTTAATGAAAGCTGTTGCTGAGTTGAAGTACTGCCAGGAGAAGAAGAAGAGTTCATAGAGTAAGTGAATGTATGTCTGAAGCAGAGAAAGTTTGATATCAATAAAATGGCTCAGACATAGGAATAAACTGCTGCGGTGTTTCAAATAACAAGCCTCTGGACATACTGTCTGCCTAGTGTTCACTTAAAGGAAGCTGTCAATCAAGATACATTGAGGTCTGTGTGGGTGTGATCACATTGAAAGTTAGTTGATAGTTAATTACGTGACAGCTCTTGCTGTAGGATGTGCTTCTTAGCGGTGCTCCACTAGGAGGACAGACTCCATGTCGCTCTGTCACGATGTTCTGCCAATGTGACACATGACCTATACACTCAGTGACATCATCACCTTATATGCTCTGTGATGATGTCACAGAGAGGGGTGCTACCATCCTGGGACATTCCACCTGCATAGCTTTACGCACTGCTTCGAATTCATGTCACTTTCTCATTCACAAAACTGAAAGTAAAGGCCCTCACTATCATTTCTGAATTTTCGGATCAGACACTCACACAGAATCATTCTTTCAGTCTTTTCAAACCTAGAAATAAACTCTTGTGTGACCCAGCAGTAAGTCTTTGCTATGCGCTGGTATCCGGAAGCTGGTCGGGTATATTTTACCCATGAGCACACAACACAGCATGTGCTGCTTCCTTTCTTGTTGCACAGCATCCCATCTCTCAGCTTCAGGTCTTGAATGAGATTATAAGACTCTCCCTGCTGTTGTCTCCATTCCAACAATGGATGTACCCCAAACCGATGCTTTCTGTTCAATATGTCTCTCTTTTCATCACTACTAGACCTTCCATCATTTCACTCCGGACTTTACGGACAGTCTCATCATGAAATGACCACGAAATGGAAAAAAAAACTCATCAGACCTCAGACGTGGTGTGTAAACTCAGTGTGTCTAGTAAATGTCTTTCCTTAGAGCCTACAGCTAGCTAACGACATCTGTATAGTCTATACTCGCTCATGAGTCATGGTGGCTCAGTGGTCAAGGGTCTAGGTTACTGATCCAAAGGTTGGGGGTTCAAGCCTCTGTACCACCCAGCTGCCACTGTTGGGCTCTTAAGCAAGGCCCCTAATTGATATATATATATTTATTTTTTATATGGTAAATGTAAGTCACTGTGGATAAGGGTCTGCTGTATATGTAACTGCTTAATCCTGCTGGGGTCACAAGGTTGAGCTGACACTGAGTGAAGGTGAACAGCTCAGCAGAGTGTCGCAGGGCCAATACACAACCATTAACATTCACACCTAGGAGCAATTTGGAGCAGCCAGTTAGCCTAATGTGCATTTCTTTGGAGATCAGAGTACCCAGCAGAAACCCATGCAAGCATGGCTAGTTGTTCTAGCTGTGTGATAGACTTCTATGCTACCGTTCCACCCAATAACCTATAACATAATAATACAAAATGTATAGAGTATTATATATACAGTTATAGTTCACTTTCTTTTTGAAGGCTTTTTAGTAATTTTGTATCATCATCATCATCATCATCATCATCGTCGTCACTTTCAGAACTAGTTGTGACGTTAGGTTATATTTCTGATCAAGAATAAGCAAATTAATTAAATAAAAAGGCAAGCTGAACTGACCTTGACACCTTAAATGCAGATTTGAGTTTCACTCTTCAGAAGAATTTTAACTTCTGGTCTGTAATAGATTTTTCTAGAAGGACAGCATTAACAGGCTTTTTGTGTCTGGGAGATACGCAGGTGCCAAAGGGCATTTACAGCTTAAAAAAGATCTAACTTGGAAGATTCATCTTCATATTCATATTCACCAGGCTACAAACTCACAGCCAAGGCCAAGCGAGGTTTCTTAAATGGTAAAATGCACCTTTTAGTGTCATTATTAAAATGAGAGATGAAGTAGTTCCCAATCAAAATTTTGAATTTAATAAATAAAGCAGCACGGAGGCATTTTTCATCAGTATTACATCAGTATTTCAGTTTTGTCCCTATTAAGAGAAATAAAGTTTGGAGATATCCTAACGATCATATTTTACATATTATATAAGTCAATAGTTATTCTGTATATTCAGAAGAAATATCATTGAAGATGTAGCTGCACTTCATTAGCATATCTGCAGAAAAAAGATTTTTTTTCTTAATAGCACCTAAAATGATAAATGCACAATAGAAATTTGCTGATTCAAAGCTTATACAAATGTACTTTTTAAACAATGAAGCAAGAAGAAGCTGCCTACTTATCAAATATGATTCCAACTACTGGATAATTTTCCAAATCACTTCATCCTTTATAAGGGTCACATAGAGCCCCTCCTACCCGACTCCAGGGTGAAGGCAGGAAACAGTCTGTCAGCCTATTTCAAGCCCAACCTAGGGGCAATTAAGACTATCCAATTAGCCTAGTGTGCATGGTTTTTGGACTGTGGGAGGAAACCAACGCAAGCATGGGAAGAACATGTATACTCCACCCATAAATGCCCATACATGGGACTTCAACAGGACCTTCTTGCTGTGAGGAGGATGTTCTAACCACTACGCCACCATGCTGATCCCACCAAAATCCCAGGTTACACAACTTCTGACTCTGATTGAAATGAAAACATGTATATTTTCTTTTTCTGAATAAGCTCTCAGCTCTCAGTATTAGTTTAAAGGTAAACACAGCTTTTGTCAATATAAGTCGGTAGAGAGAGTGAGTGGCCGTAATGGAAATGCATTTTAATCTGTATGAGTCCGAGTCGAGGTCATCGTCTTACAATCTGCGCATAAAAAAAAATGGTCGAATTATTAAGTCAAATACTTGTACATCAATGAACTCTGAGCCACTTTGCACATTTACACATTTGTACATAATTCATATCCATCTATTTACATCTTTATTTATTTACATGATGATGGATTAATATATACATTTGATATATTTTCCTCTTTCCTCATGCAGTGCATCTTCTCTGTGTTTGTCCCTCAGTGAGCTTTATTTAGCGTGACCAGATTTAGTCACAGTTTTGCTGAAGCACTGCAGAAATGACTCGAGCTGTTATTATATTATTAACAAACAGATTTAGTGTGAAATATCAAAGAAACACCATTACGGAGAACAGACGCAGAGTAAGAACCGAAACAAACAACATGCTTGAAGTGATACTGAGGGCAAAATATGTTTGTGTGCATTATTATGTGACTTGTATTGTGTGATTCGTGTTTTTGCTGTATTTTACCTTTATTTGTAAAATTTAGACGTGAACCCTTCTTTATTATTACCCCACATTGATGTATTGGCACGTATATAATAATGTATAGGCAGCCATGGCCTAATGGTTAAAGAAGCGGATTTGGGACCGAAAGGTCACTGGTCGCTGGCCCTTTTCGAACCAGCAGGAGAAATGTGTGGCTGGGGAGTGAGCTGCACCTTCCTTTCCTCCACATTCACAGCTGAAGTGCCCTTGAGCAAGGCACCTAACCCCAACTGCTCTTCGGGTGCTGCAGTGTGTGGCAGCCCACTGCTCCGAGTGTGTGTGGTCTCTTGCAGGATTAATACAGTATAAATTAAATTAAATTTCGCCCACTTACCTCATTTAAAAGTGTTGTTGTTAAAGACACTGTACAGGGTCTGTACATACAGGCACATACCAAGTATCGTTGCTCAAACTGTTCTGGTGTGTGGCTTTAACTGCTAGTGTGATTCACACTGAGTGTGTGTGTTGCTTCTCACATGCTTCCCACTTTCAGATCATGCCGGCCAGGTCATCAGAAACTATTACTGACAACACACACACACACACACACACACACGCACACACACACACACACACACACACAGCGTGCTTACTGTATCTTAGCTGGTTTTTCCAAAATTTGTAAAGGTTGCCGTGAATAAACTCGAAGGACATAAACTCTGCATACATTAGATATAAACTGAAACCCCACCATCAAGCCAGGACATTTTGCTGGATGTCAGTATCAAACCCCTTTGCAAATTTGTAAGTGAAAGAACGCACAGCCGTGGCTGAAAATCTAGTGCAAAACCTTTCCAGAAGAGTGGAGGCTGTTATAGTGGAAAATGGCAACAACTTCATATTATAATTGTCAGGGTTTTGGAATGGGATCCACATACCTTTGACCATGAAGTGTACAATACATAATGTACAGTGTGTGTCCAGTGTACAACTTGTCAAGAGCAATAGCTCATCTAGTAAAAAGATGATTACGGAGTCTGAGGTTCCCAACCCTGGCCTTGGAAGCCCTCCTGTCCCACAAATTTTAGTGCTTTCCCATCTCAATCATACCCAAGAAGAGCTGAATATTTAATCAATGATGAAGAGCTGCTATTTAATCAAATCAGATGTGCTGGGAACAGGGTAAACAGTAAAATGTGTAAGACAGGGGGGTTCTCCATTTGGGAATTACTAAAATGTCACTCTGTTAACTGACTATTTGGCCCTGGAATGAACTGGAATGCTGTTCAGGGTGTATCTAGGCTTTGGTCCAGAGTCAGCTGGCATTGGCTTTAGCTTCTCCGTGACCCTAAACAGAATAAGCAATACAGATAAAGAATGAATGAATGAATAACTTCTCTCTCGCTCATTTGCCGAACCGCTTAATCCTATTTTGGTCGTGGGGTACACTCACATGCTATGGTCTGGTAACAGCTCACCAGACCATCATGGGGCAATTTGGAACAGTTAGCCTAATGTGTATGTCTTTGGACTGTGGGAGGGAGGAAACCGGAGTACCCCGAACCATTCAAACACAGAAAGACCATGCAAACTCCTCACAGAAATGCCCTCGCCAAGCCCAGTACTCAAACCCAGGAGTAAGCTGTGAGGTCGATGAGCTAGCCATCACTCAGCTGTGCCAACAACAATGTTCCTTCTGTTCTATATTTTATGATACAGTTAAAAACATGCTAAGACTGGCAGCAGTGGTGACAGTGTAGGACGTTTGCAAAAGTAGCAGACTCAACATTGCAAAAAGGTTTTCCTTGTAGTTCACTGGGCCAAGCAGCAGTTTGATATAGTCAACTCAAATGACTGGGAGAGGGTTGAGTTGCTCAGTTTGTGCAGCTATAAGAGGTGGCTTAACTGATGGTCCCAACATCGTCATCACTCTACTCGCGTTACTGTGGTAGAGGGTTTCATTTGAGATTTAACCACAGCATTATCTCTTTTCTCAAGTCTCTGGGGCTGGGGGTTAAGTCCACGATTACTGACAGCATTGTCAAATTTCTTGTTATTGCCATCGTCTCCAGCGTCTGTCTGTATGTCTGTCTGTCTGATCGTCTGTGCGTCCATCGTGGAAGCACTACAGCCGCTAATAATTGAACAGTCGTTCTTAAATTTGGTTACCAGATGTATCTTCACAGCCTATTTAAAATGAACTATATGAGTTTATAATGATAGTAATTATAACACTTTAATTAATTACTATTGATAGTTATGTGATTCCAATAACAAGATTGTGTAGTGAATTAACAGTGTGCACTCACTATGTGCTTCTCTTGTATATATATACTTGTATTACTTTCAGTAACAAGATTAGGCATACAAGATTAACATACACCATTGGCCGAGGGGTTTCACGCAGTCACATGGGTATTTTTTTTTACTGTGGGAGGTGATTTTATTCAGATGGTCTTGTTATAACATTTATGTCTTGAGCTAGTGTGGGCTATAGTCTGGTCATGTATCTCCCAACAGCATCATCACTTGCCTGAAGCTACTGTAGAAGAGGATTCCACTCAGCTCCAGTAGGTAGGGGTCTAGTCTGTGCTTCCTGAGAGTTTCTTAAGTCACTATGTGAGTAGGGTTTAGTTGAAGATTCCCTACAGCATCATCACTCAGCTTGAGATTCCTGACAGCATTATCTCTTGTTTTGAGTCACTGAGGCAGAGAGGTTAAGTCAGTGATTACCAAGAGTCATCATTCTCACTGCTCTTGAGTCATTATGGGAAAAGGTTTGGTCGGAGATTGCCCACAGCTTGAAACACAGTTACAAGGCAGTGGGTTTGTTGCAGAATTCTGACAGCACAGCTTTCCTTGAGTCACTCTTAAAGGGGGATTATTCAGAGATCCCTGACAGCAAACTCACTCAGCTTGAAACTGTGGTAGGGGGTGGGTCTGAGATTCCAGAGAGCAATTCACTCAACTCCGAACTCTGTTGGAAAGGGTTTAGTCTGGGATTCCTGAGAGTATCCTCACTTAGTTCGAAACTCCGGAAAAGGTTTGGTTGAACATTCCTACATCACTTGTTTCGAGTTCCGGTGGCAGAAGGTTCGGCTGAAGATTCCCGACAGAATTGTTTCTTCTTGTGAGTTACTGTTGGAGGGAGATTAGTGAAAGGATCCCCATAGCACCATCACTGCTGAGGAACATTTGATCTCTTTAAAGCATTGTTATGTGACTCAGGGTACTGTGGAAGAGGATTCCTGTTTGTGACTCAAACCAGTTGATAGGGAAGTTATTGTGGGATGCCCCAGTGGTCAGAATACTTAGCAGTCAGTGCTCTACTTGGGGGCCAGACCTCATGTCTCTGTCTCTCTGTCAAAATGTCCCGCCAATGTGTCAAATGACCTGCATACTCTGTGGCGCTATCACCTACTACCTATCCTTACCTTCACACTTTGTGATGATGTTACAGAGAGGGGTGCCACCACCGTAGGACTTCGCACCCCGCTAAGAAAGTGCTAAAGGGGGTATATTACAGATAGTCAAGCAAACACTATGCTAACCCAGCACTAATGAAGTCTTATGAACAGTGTACAAACAGTGAAGCTCCAGATCGACCAATTGTACTGTGGGCTTTGTTCACACTTGCGCTGGTGAAGTAATTTACTCATGATTAAAACACTCAAATGGAATGGTGTTATCACTGCATACCACGAAATCAAAGGATCCAAAGAATCTAAACGAACTCATTAGTCAGCATTACGATGGACAGTAGATTATACCTGATGCTACTTCACAAGGACCTGAGATGAAGCCAGTCTTTTAAATAACATCCAGCTGTGTGTGTGTGTTTGTGTGTGTGTGTGCGCACGTGTGTGTGTGTGAGTATATATAATGAAGACAGAGGTCTGAAAATGTCATGATCTTCAGAGTAAGCTTTGATCAGACTTTTGATCAGATAGCGTGTGTGTTTGTGTGCATGGGTGTGATTGAAAGTTCTTCTACAAATACACAGCACTCTGTCAACATGCCACTGATGAGAAGGTCATGAAAGACGAAAAAGGCGAAGGGAGGGTGAGTCTGATGCAGACATGAAAACAGGAATGGAGAGAACACAAAAAGGACAGAAATGGAGAAATGAATGAAGAGAAAGGGTGGGATGAAGTGAGAAACTGATGAAGATGGGATGAGAAGAGAGGCAGATGAAGGGTAAGATAAGGAAAGGGACGGATTAAGAAGGCGGCACAGAAAAGGAAGAGATAAGGGAGAAGGGTCAATGGGTATGATTGAAGGTCAGGACAAAGAATGAGCAAGAGAGGAATAGACAAGGAATAAAGGGAGGCAGAGAACAAGAGGGGGAATTGAAAGAAGAATGAAATGAGACGTGGATAAGGATAGAGGAAGGGGTAAAGAAGGAAATGGTATATGAGGGGATAGGAGAGGTTGGTGAGAGGCAACACGGTGGTGTAGTGGTCCGCCTCACAACAAGAAGGTCTTGGGTTTAAGTCCTGGAGACAGCTAGAGCGTTTCTGTGTGGAGTATGCATGTTTCCTCCCATAGTCCAACGACATTCACATTAGGCTAACTGGCTGTTCCAAATCCTAGGTGTAAGTGTGAATGGTTGTGTTGGTGCTGCCCTGCGATGGACTGGTGAGCTGTTCTGGGTGCACCCTGCCTTCGCCCAGAGTCGGCAGCGATAGGCTGGAGAGAAGAATGCCTGAAGGATAGTAAAACAGGCTAGTTAAGCTTATATGCTGAGTACTGAGGACAGACTTCTTTGCAGTTCGCAGTTAGTCAGCTGTACTATTAGTACCATGATAATCAACAAGAGAAGATACTGAAACTGATGTCAGCAGGAGTTCTTTAATTAGCATATACCCATTAGCATACACAGGAGTTATTTTAATATATGAAACAGTGCTCTTAAGATGTCTGTAATCCCTTCATTGGTGAAGAAAATATTTTACCCACGTTGGTATTGAACTTTTTTTCTGGTTCAAAATGACGTTTAAAAAAAGGTTTTAAGTTTAGCACGCTGTCGTACACGGAGTCTTAACAGGGACATCACATTTTACACCGCAACCGTTTTTTTACCTTGCAGGAGATGAAATGCCGCTGACAGCAAACAGAGAGTCGCTTTTATCACGGAGGGAAGGAGCGCACTTCACTTTAACAGGCAACTCCAAACGCCCACTGGATGCCATTTTTACCCTGTATGCATAAATAAAAAAAATATATTAATAAATAAATAGCATTTGCAGATTTGACTAAAAGCTTGGATGTAGAAATGCTGTGTTCACATGGTCAGAATGTGTACTGTGCGGCGATAATTGTTTTCTGATATACCCTGACATTCAGATGTGTGTTTCAAAGCTACAGCTGTGTCTGTTTTGGACAAATTTGTATATGATGTTTAATAGGATCACCTGTACACTTTCTCATCTATGCTGTTACCTCACTGATTTTTGGTGACCATGGCATGAATGTTAGATTTAGATTAGAATTTAGAAAGTACGCTAGTCCAATGTTCACCCCTTTAACATTATTGATCGAGTCTTCCTTCAGTTCTTTTAACCTCTGCGGTGCCGCCACTTCTTTTTCACGCCATTTTGACTCCTGTGTTACGCATACAATCACTTTCGCTACTTCTTGGTAACCCATTTGTCTCCTCTCCTCCAACTTTTTGCACATATTTTTCACCTTTTTGTTTTTTCTTGTTTATTCCTTCGTGCCCCTTGGCTGCACTCTGTTTTTTCCTGCTACTTTGGTCACCTTTTTTCTTCACCAATCAGTTGCCCCTTGGTTGCACCACTTGTACTCATTTGGTACTTTTTGTTACTCTCTGTTGCCTGTGTTGACCATGACTCATGGTTTCTCACCTCGATAGCTTATATCCCACTGTTGTGCCAAGGTGAGCCAGGGCTATCTCAAGGCCTCCTGAGGCTTTGAACCTGAGGGTATAAAGGCTTGCTCCAAAAATCTATTTGGGCTTCTTTTATCGCACATACAGCGCAGTTGATAGAACTTTCCACGCTCATAACATGCTGCCTTGCTGTAAACACCACCCACCCTGCCTAAGATGCATGACCTACAGAAGGTCTATGCAGAAGAAATCCAAAAGAGACCGAATGTTTCTGAGAGAGTAATCCAGTGCGATTGTCACAAGAGCACTACAGCGAGTGGATGAAAATGGGTTTTTTAACTTCAGCTATTAGGGGCGGCGCAGTGGTTAGCACGTCCGCCTCACAGCAAGAAGGTCCTGGGTTCGATTCCCAGCTCGGGCGTTTCTGT
>JAOUQZ010043739.1:0-12578 GCA_028564935.1 Neosilurus hyrtlii | reverse complement strand
GGAGGAAACCCACGCAAGCACAGGGAGAACATGCAAACTCCACACAGAAACGCCCGAGCTGGGAATCAAACCCAGGATTCTTGCTGTGAGGCGGACGTGCTAACCACTACGCCACTGTGCCGCCTGTTGCTAGCATTATTTTTTTATAATTTTTTTTATAATGCTTTTGAGCAGCACCTGCCTGTGTTTGATCACATGTTTATGATGTGGTATAACCCTTCCACTCCATCCATTTGCTATTGCCAAGTTACTGTGGTATAATGTCCCATGAGTTTATATGACCGAATGATTCTTTTCGAGAAAATATGTGTTTTGCACCAAGACAAATTACACAAACAAAAGCAAATAAATTACATTTATAAACTGTTAGAAGGGTAAAATAAGCAAGGCAGGTTTCGAACTCAAATCTGTGGTTTAAAATACTCACTGATGTACCTGCACGTCTCCTAACTGCCTGAGTTAATACTGCGCGGAGTCAAAACAGTGAATACTTATACTCCCTCCCCAAAAAGCACGATTAGACCCATGTTACAATTTAGTCACAACTCATCTTTGCTGTCCGTGTTATGTCCTTGTCCAAACCAAACCGAAATTTCAGGAACCGACACATTTCTACCAGCTACTAAAGAAAAGAGCACTAAACATGCCACGTGCATTTGTTAATACTGCAGCGAAATCCTATCTCATTAACATACAGGATGAATGTGTCATTAACAAATGTAATGTGGAAAAATAATGTGATTGTAACTTATCTTAAGTTTTCATTAGCAATGAAATACATCACTTACAGCTTCAAGGACACCGGCGTCTTGGTGCGCACCAGCCTGAATGCCAACTGTATCGGTTTCAGCCGCTTGTTTTCAGTTGTAATGGTGCACGTTGATTTGTTTATGTACCAGAGGTCTGGCGTCTGTTGTAACGGCATGACAACAGTAACTTGGACCTTAATACATCCAAGACAAGGGAGATGATAGTGGACTTCAGGAGATCTTAATAAACTGTGCACTCTGCCCTCTATATCAATGGAGAGGAGGTAGAGAGAATGGAGTGCTTCAAGTTTCTTGGAGTCCATATCTCTGCCGACTTCACCAGGACTACAGGACAGGAAGGCCCTGTAGCGGGTGATGAGGACAGCAGAGCAGGTAATTGGAACTACACTACCTCACTTCAGCAACATTTACACTGGCAGACTTCAGGGGAGAGCCAGTAAAATTATCAGAGACCCCGCACACCCTGGACACCCCCTTTTCTCCCCTCTCCCCTCTGGAAAAAGGTACAGGACACTAAAAGCAAAAACTAACAGTCTCAAGAACAGCTTTAACCCACAAGCTGTTAAACGTGCAACCCCTCCACCACCGCCACACACACTGACTGATTAATCATAATGCAGACCATTTTCCTGAACAGTGCAATATTACTCTTCTCAGTGCTATACTCATGTTTAAGTGTTTAAGTGCAATACTCATGTTTAGAGCAGGTCTCAAACATCATATAACATTACAGCACCATGCACTTTATGATTAAAAAGTTCTACCCATATCATGCAACCTTTTGTGTTTGTGTGTATATGTGGATAAATGTATATGTGCAAATATGTGGATAGACGCATGTCTGTACATGTGTGAGTATGTAGATATATGTATGTATTTCCATACACAGGATATATGTATGTACAGTAAATGTGTATATATGTGTATGTAGGTATATGCACATATATAGCTTAGTGTAGTTACCTTAGTTGTCTTTTGTGCACTTTTTTATAATTGCTGCTAAACTGATTTTCATTGTTCATGCAACAGTTGGCAGTAAAGATCGCCTTTCATATCTTATCTAACCTAAATAACCGATTATGATAAGCAATTATAATGTATGCGTGACTGAGAAGGGGGCAATTCCCAAATTTTGTCAATAAAAGCAGATATCGCTGATATCGTTGATCGTTGAAATATAACCCACATCCAGGCAATGTCATTTTTTTGTTTTGACACTTGCAGGTATTGCTGCCTATCCTATTAATTTAACAAATTTATTTACAATGTAAAGCTGTTTAGAAAATTCAAATACAAATAAATCTGAATTACATTTAATAAAATTTTTCCATTCAGAAAGGCAGCACGACTGACTAGGCCTAGTTTCTGTCTTCCTATATAAACAAAAACTGAGCACTGGGGTATACAGTATGTTCATTGAAAGCACTATAAGATGAGATAGATAAATAAATAAACAGCAGAAGCAGCTCTGGGATATATGGTATGTTCATTGAAGGCACAATGAGATGAAATAGATAAATAGAAAATTAGCAGCAGCATAGTGGATATAAGCTAGGGTGTAAATCTAAATTTAAAGGAAGTAAAGTGCGGAGTGTCAGAGTGTATGACAGTCACATAGTTTGTGGATTCAGTGTCTTTTTACAGAGTCCTTTTACAAAGTACTTTTACAGAGCAATATTGTCTGTGTGAAAGTCAGTGGGGGGAGAGTGTGTGTGTGAGCAAGTGTGTATGTGACTGTGGAGGGAGGTTGCATGTGTGAGTGTGACTGCCACTGGTTGGTGGGTGGGAGGTGATGGCTTTCACAGCTCTGGGGAAGAAGCTGTTTTTAAGTCTGGTTGTGCTGGTCTGAATGTTTCTGTACCGCTTTCCTGAAGGAAGAGGTATAAACAGTCCACCTGGGTCCTTTCTGTCCCTTGCAGTGCAGCTGCCATACCACAATGTTGCACTCAGGCAGAGTATACTTTCTGTTGTAGCACTGTAGAAGTTCTTGAGCAGCTGAGAGGAGAGTCCAGTATGTTTTAACTTCCTGAGGAAGAAAAGCCATTGTTGGGCCTTCTTCACCAGGTGTGTGGTGTTGAAAGACCAGGACAGGTCAGATGAAATATGGATGCCCAGGAACTTTATACTGTCCACACACTCCCTCCCCATGAATGTCTTCCTGGTCCTTCTGTAGCTCACTATGACCTCCTTGGTCTTGCTGGTGTTCAGAATGAGATTGTTGATTGAACACCAGTTTATCAGGTGCTGGATCTTCTCTCTGTAGTGGGTCTCATCATTATCTGATATGAGACCTACCGTGGTGGACTCATCCGCAAACTTCACAAACTCCACAAAGAGAAAAGTCATTTGTGAAAAGGCTGAAGAGGGCCGGGCTGAGCACACAGCCCTGCAGTGTTCCAGTGTTCAGGATCAGGGTGTAAGAGTTCCCTATCCTCACCACCTGGGGTCGGTTGGTGAGAAAGTCTCCCATCCAGGAACACAGTGAAGCTGATAGTCCTAGGTTGTAGAGCTTCAGTATCAGTTTGTCTGGGAATGTTGCATCCTCCAAAGAGAGGTTCCCCCAGTAGGTGAACTGAAGGCTGTCCAGACCAGCAGAGATAACATCCTTGATGTGGTTAAGGGAGGATCCGCTTGAAGCACTTCACGATTACCAAGGTCAGGGCAACCAGGTGATAATCGTTGAGGCAGGTAGCAACTGATTTTTGGGCACAGGCACAATGGTGGAGGACTTTATGCAGACAGGGACCTTAGTGAGTTTGGTGGCCCATACGGGGACAGATAAGGATGGCTCGGTTCTCTTTCCAGGAAACTTCAGATCAGTGAAATCCATCTTAAAAGTGGCCACACACGGTGAGCGGTTTTGCTTACCAAAACATTGGGCTTGACTTCGCTGACTACTGAGTGTCTGGGTGGGAGAGGTGAGTAAGCTACACTGAAAAGACAAACTGCTTTATTTATTGGATGTTTAAAATCAAGGAATTGATTTGATAAGAAAAAAAAGAAAGAAAACGGACGGAAAAATTACTAAGGTGTTCTCACAGAATCTTTTCAGCTTAATGTGTTGTTGTGAAAGTGAATCTCTTTCTCAGTCACTCTTTCTCTGAGTGATTTTTTTAGCATGCATGTAACTCTGAAAATCTCCCATGTGAGTGTGTTGTGTTTAAGTAGTATCAGTAAAAGTTTATCTGTGCTTGGAAGACAGGTTGTTAGAAGAGAGAGGGCATTTAGAAAAAAAAAAGTCCTCTATGAGATTATACACTATAGGCTTCAGTTCATAGGCTTCTGGGACCACAGTAACGTAACCCTGAAAGAGGGCTAAGGTCACCAGTAGGTTTATTCTGACCTTGGGAAGAGCAATAAAAGTGTCAGAGTCAAGCCACAGCAGCGAAGGCTGTTGGGGGCACATATTTTGTTTTGTCGTGAGGGGTTTGTAGTATTTTTTTCCCTTTGCCATTTCACAAGAAACAAATGACTGTAAGTCCAGCACTGATGCATAGGGGGTATGCTGGTGAAACAAAGATAGGCATGGTTTCAGGTTACTGTATTCCACTGATAGTAATGGTTTTAAAAAATGTGACCAGAAAAGAGATTACAGAGGAATAAATGAGACAACCGGAGAAGCTAGCAGATTTCTTATTCAAAGAAAGTTAAGGTGAATAAAAATTATATAATTTGTAAGTTTTGTCATAGTGTAAATAAGTGTGTATGTATTTATCTTTAATGGAAGGCACAGGACTTTATGGGGATTGTTATTATGTAGTGCCTCTCTGAGCTGCCATAATCAGGAAACTTTTTTTTTTTAAATGGGTTGAGCAAGTTATATACCTCTCTGATCCGAGAAGGCCAGAGAAGATTTTTAAAGAGGATTTAATAAAGGATGAATTTTGAGAAAAATTACTGTAGGATCACTCTTACAATGTGTAGATTCTATTAAGTAAGAGTTGAAGTTGCTATGGAGTTCATGTGTAAAGGAGATGGATTTGGAAACCACAGTAATTTAGGTATATATAGGTAAACAAAATAATATGTAATGTAAACTGAATTTAAAATGCATAGTGAAATGCAAAGAAATAATAGTTGGAGGCGTGTGTCGTGATCAACACACTTATAAAATGGCAGACATGCGCGTATGATAAGATTAGTGTAATGGCGGAAGACCGGAGTGTGCGCCTGTGTTTCAGCTTAAACTGAGTGTAATGTTTGTAAAGTTTGTGCGATCAGAAAAGATTATAAAATTGTGAAGATAACCTTATTTTTTTAGTTAAAATAAAATGTATTGTAATTATTAAATTCCTGTATATCATGCTAAAAGCACACGTATCTAAACCGAGTGCTGTCTCAGAGGAGTTACGGGAAATTCCTGAGGCTAAGATAGCAGGGATGAAGCACGGGGAGTTAACTCTTTCCTAGAATATGTCCAAATATTCTGTATTGTTATTTATTTTAGTTATCTTTTGTTTGTTGTTTTTCTTTCCTTTTTCTCATAAATAACTTTCTAGAATTTAACATGTTTTGAGGTATTTGGGTGCACAAATGGGAGATAAATGGTATATTATTATCAAACAAGCAGTGTTCGATATGGGATGAGAGGGAAAAAAGATTATTCTTCTCCTCATTCCCTTTTAAATATGTGTCAGTTGAAAATCTCATTTCCTTTATGCTTTTCAGTGTTTATTATTATTGGCAATATTATAACTATATTATTGTTGTGTTTTTCTTTTCCTTTAGACATTTTGTTTAATCATGATTGCTCTATTCATAATAACTGTCTCTTCTCTACTACTTTTTTCTTTTTATACATTTTTTAATTGTTGGAAAATAAACATAATTTCATTTAACTTTCAAGAACTAAGAAAGGCAACTGGAAAAAAAAAAAGTCTGGTGTAAGCACGGCCTTGGGTCCTTAGTCTACTGTTTTCCTTTGAAGCATTTCTTTAATATCACACAATTATATATTGTTTGATAAGGTATTAGATAAATCATATATTCATCTGTTAATTTTATTTAACAATACTATTTGTTCACTCAGAAACGTAACATCTACCTAAATTGTGTTTAGTAGTTTAATAAGGCCGGCCATGTCTCTCACTGTCTATGGTGAGAGGCATGTAAAAGAACCATTGCTGATTTTCGTCAAAAGTAGGCTGCATAGCCGTCAGCTGTCCAGGGTGTACTCTGCCTTCCCCTAGAGTCGGCTGAGATGGGCGCCAGCCTTCCCGCGACCCTAGTTAGGATTAAGCGGTTCAGAAAATGAATAAATAAATAGTTTAATAAGGTCTAGGTCCATGAGAGTGAGAACTCGAGAGTTGAAGAAAACTACCAGAGGGGGACAATGGAATGACATGCTGGAAACCTCTCCCTGGGTACCCCAATGACTGCTTCCACGTAGCACAAAGCTACAGAGCATGGAAGAACTGTTATGTCTGAGGAAGAAGGTGATGTGGCATGTAAGCTTCAGAGGGGGGAAATGAAGTGGAGGAAATCGGGGTATCAAGCACCACTGGCGGTGCTGTGTGTTTTGGACCCATGAACTGTCGAAGGTCTATGGCATGCCGGTCTGAAATGTCAAAATGTCATATATTTGGTCCTCCATAAATCTCATGAAAATTGCTGGACTTCCCTATCATGTACTGAAATTAATTATTGATTATTAACAGCATCAACAAGAATATAAACATGAATACAGAAATTGTAATATCTTTGAAATGAGTGATCGTATTTTCTTTATTTAAAGACATTTGTAATCCTGAAAAGGAGAACTGTCCGATGAAGTCATCTCTAATGAAACATATGTGTAAATTGTCAATGATTATAGTTATAGAAAAACATTAGTATGATTTACTGCACTATTTGATTATTTGAGGAGTTTATTCACTGAAGTGAGTGTTATTTTATTTTTAGGCCATTTGACTTTGTACAAGTATTACTCCGCTAGCCTCGAACACGGACCATTGGAACAAAATGTCAGACCTGGAAAGGAAACAAAATGGTCATCCTAAGCAATGGGAGCATCGAACCTATGCTTCAAGGTCTGCTCAGAACATGTTGAGAAATGTCAAGACTTCTTGAGACTTGTTGAGATATGAGGTTATGAGGGACCAAACAGAGTCTAGAGCTAGAGGATGATAGACTAATCAGAGTGAACTGGGCACTGTATATAAACCAATGCAAGCTGGTAGACCAGGTCCAAGGTTTTTCTCTCAGAACAATTTCTTCTGTGTGATTAATTGCATGCTTTTCTTTTTTTAAAGGCTAAATAAACACCTGAAAAATGGATTTGAATCTCTTCACTCATGAACTGGACACTTTTTGCCATGACATGAGCTGCAGGGATAGGTTGAAAATGTCCCAGAAAACTCCTGCTGGCTGGTCTCATGATTTCAGGGTCCAGCCTGACAACTTATCTGCTCTTGCAGCCCTGTTGATGTTGATCTTCCTCAGGGTAGAACACACTTGGTGGTGCTGAATGTCTAATAATAGACATTATAATAATAGAATAATAGAGACTACTTCTCTATAATTTTTTGGTGTGGATTTCCTCCGGGTACTCCGGTTTCTTCCCACAGTCCAAAAACACGCACAGTAGGCTAATTAGCTGGTCCAAATTGCCCCTAGGTACAAGTGTAAATAGTGATTGAGTGTTGGCCTTGTGATGGCCTGGCAAGCTGTCCAATGTGTACGCCGCCATCACCCAGATTCAGCTGTGATGGGCGCCAGCCTCCCCGTGACCCTAATTAGGATTAAGCGGCTTAGAAAATGAATAAACAAATGAATAATTTTTGGGTGAAAATGTATTGAACAATGCTACTGTAGGCAATAAGAACAAAAAAAAATCATTCCAAGTTTATTGAGGTAAAAGTATGGCTAATAAACAAAAACACTGAATTTTTCAGATAAGTTGAAAGGTGTCGCAATTTTTTTTTGACTTTTGACTTTTGCATAGCATGAATGAACTTTAAACCATATGGAATGGTTTAGCAAGTAAAGAAATGAAAAAAATATGTGAACACTATTAAATGCTGTAATCCAAGTAAAGGGTGGCCACACTAAATATTGAGTTTTTTTTCTTAAAATAGAGGCTGTTATTTTTGTTATTACTGTATATTGTTGTTTGTTTACTTATTCTCATCAATATGATCCAATATTACATTAAATAAATAATTGAATAGTACTTGGTTTCTGATTTATCTTCATTGTGTTAAGTTGTATAAGTGTACTATATCTTTCTTCACTAGCTAAAACATTCCATATAAGTTTATTCATGCTATGCAAAAAGTCACAAAAATAAAATTTGCAACACCTTGAAATTGGTATTTTCAGTGTTTTTGTTTATTAGCTATACTTTTACCTCAATATACTTGTCAGGTTTTTTTTCTCATTGCCTACAATAGCATTGTTTTCATTTTCACCAAAAAATTATAGAGAAGTAATGTTTTGACTTCTTTTTATTTGGAGTCCTTTTAGACAAAAGTGTTGGTGTATAATCTTTACTGAACACTACTGTATATAATTTATAAACAGAATGAATAATTTTGTCCAACACTGACCCCTGGAGAACACCACAAGCAATGTCCAAACACTCTTAACCAGAGTTATCCAACTTCATAAACTGCTCTCCTGCTTAAATAGCTTATCACCCAGCTTAAAACTATTCATCTGATACCATACCTCTCTAGTTTATTTCTTAATGTCATTGTTGATAGTATCAAAAGCCTTATTAAGATTAATAAATACCCCCCTGCATATTTTTTTATCAGTGGTGCTTGTAATTTGCTCTAGTGAATTTGTTATTGCCAGTAATGTTGATCTATTAGCTCTGAATTTATAATGATTGTGAGTAATTTATGCTTTTTTGAGAGTGTAGCCAATCTGTGACTGATCTAAAATTGTGGAAGCAAAGAGACAGGTCTGCAGTTTGGGAAGAGGTGTTTATTCCCAGCCTTATTCAGAGGTATAAGTTTAGCTATTTTTATTGTGTCAGGGAATGAACCTGTTTGGAATGATAAGTCACATATCTATGTTAATGGTGTTAAATTCCCACAGTGACCTTCTTCACTAAAATCATTAACATAAGTTGACTTTATTTTTGCATTTGTTCACAGAGAAGATGCAAACTGGGTCTTTTGGGTCTGGCTTGCTCTGCTGAATTCAGTCCATGTGTGCAGCTCACCTGCCGCAGAAGAAATCTTCACTTTGGCCGAGCTCTCAACCAGGAAAAAACCTGACCTGTGTAGAAGGTCAAAAACAAAATAAATCTCTTCAAATATTAGAAATCCAGTCCAACTTAAGTCTTTTAAGTTAATTGTAACGTTACTGCTATGGCGTTGTTGTTGTTTTTTTTTCATCTCAAAATGGCGGCAGAGCGGGCTTTTTTTTTGTTCCATTCAAAACTTTATACATCTTTCATTTACACACATACATACATACATACACTCTAATTACATTCATGGTGCTTTTAAATCCAAAATCATTAACATGTAAGTTTATGGTAAATGTTTCCATTGTATACAGCTATGCATTCAGCATTAGCTCCCTCATTAGGAGTAACACAGTTAAACACAGAAAGATAAATAACTGAACATGAATCTCACCAAAACTGGTGTGGCTTAATTTTATAGGTTCTAAATCAATGTTATCACTGTTTTTATCACTTGTTAATAGCTGCAGTGCATGTAAATATTTTCTATAGACATACTTTTAATCTTTTAATATTAAATAATTGTGGTACTAATGTTTTAACTCACTTTAATGATTTAAATGAACACAAAATGAAACATGTAACTGTAAAAACTTGTTTATTTAACTTTTTTTTAAATTCTCTATTCTTTCTTCATATTTGAATGTGGGCTATATCCTTCCCTCTTTACCTAATGCACATTCCTGTGCATTCTGAATTTAAATATTGGATTACTGTAACCAACTGGTTCTCTGGTTCAGGGTAAGTCAGTCTTTTAGTCGCATTTCAGTCTCTGATGGGTCTTTCAGAACAGTTTCCTTCAGTCTGGAAGTCAGTTTGTTCTGTAACACTTGTGTTTCCTTTGCTGCCCGGGCAGGTTGAGTAGAAGGGTGGCTATTATCCAGATCCCCCTCAGGTAGGTTTTCTGTCCAGCGGTTGAGTTGTTCTATTGAGGATCAGGTAAGTCATTGTCTTCAGGATGAAGTAAGTCATTCTCTTTGGGGTTGGGAAAGTCGTTGTCTCCAGGATAAGTTAAGTTCAGGTCATAAATCTCTACTTAAATCAGGGAAAGCTTTGGATACGCCCAAAGGACCTTGCTCAACAGCAGTTGAGATCATTTTGGAAGGCCCAATCCTTTCTGGTAATTGTTCAGTGGTTTCAGGGGTAAGGTCAAAATCTATTGTTTCCACTCTTAGGTCTCTGTGGCCAACATAACAGTATTCCTCAGAGTCAGATTGGGATTCATCAGCTCTGACTGAACCGTTATCTTTTGTATGTTGGCGAGTTCTTGGTCACTTTGCTACTTTTTTGTGTGTCAGTTTTGCTTTCAACAGGGGTTACAGGAAGGAACCCGCATGGCAGCAGGAGGTCACGATGAAGGGTACTGTGTGGATATTCTTGTCTCAGGTCTCACAACATAAACTGGAAGGTCTCCAGACTGTCTCAGAACAACATACATGTCAGACTCCATCAGTCATCTTCTTTCAAGGTGGAGTCAGTAAGATGTTCATCGTACCTCTCTTTGTTGCAATCGGCTGTCTTTTTAGCATGCTTAGTTGCAACTCTGTAACTCTCTTTGAGCTGGGATTTCAGGTTGTGTACATATTGTAAGTGTGAGCCTGGCTGGTGTGTGACTGGTAAACCAAAGGCAAGGTCTACTGGCAATCTTGGCTGCCACATTTTTTTGTTCGCCCAGCGCCTCCGCCCCATCTCCATTCTCACCTCCCATGTCCCTGGTTCCCTCTCCTTTGCCCCTCCAAACTCTATAAATACCTTTATCTTTCTGTTTTTCACTATAAATATAAGGCAACGACCCTTCAAACCAAACTATCACAAGACAACAAACTGCTACATTTGTACATAAATACGCCAGCAAATTTCCTGTGGCTTTAACAGAAAAACAGAGCTGACAGTAATCAAGAGTTTGTTTTAAAAATAACCAAATCAAAAAGACATATCGCAAACATATAACAACAACAACCAAAGTACCAAATATACAGTCACAGAGAAAAAAAATTCTTTTGGTGTATAAACCTAATAGACAACTCAGTGACTGTGTCAGCATACAGAGTATGAGGAATAAGTGAGTGATCAGTGATGAGAAGTGCTGAGTGAGATCATGCAAATGCGACCACACCTCCACAGAGGCTAGAGGCAGACTAGGGCAGCCCAGAGACCCGGGCCTTCAGCAGCAATCCCGGAGCACAAACCCAAGCCATTCCACACCGAAGATGAACCGGACCCACCCAGATGGTGGATGGCCCCCTCCACTCCACTCCACTCCACCCCACATGACGTGCACGCCTCCCAAGTCCCTCTGTGTGTGTAAGAGAGAGAGCGGGGAAGAAGAGGGAGCCAGGGATGTCAGTCTAGAGGGAAGCAAACTACCCTCTACGTGATGAACTACTAGCAGCACTAGGAACCCCATTCCCCCGGAGGCCCCACAGGGCAAGACAGGCCAGCAGCAGCCGCCCCCCACAACAGCGACCACAACCAATGAGCCACCATCAACCCCAGAAGGCACCCACCCACCACACACCTAGGGGGGAAGGAGAGGAGGGTGAGGAGGACAGCAGGAGAGCCCAGACCCATAGCACACCACCCCCAGGCCCACCCCCCCAAAAGTACATGTGATCCCTCCCACCCCACATACACACCTATATCCTTGCACACATACATACACACACAGCATAAACACACAGCCACCCACACGGCATACCAACCTCCCAGTCTCACACCCCAACACCTCCCCCTACAATTCCCTGAACCCCACTCAGTCCCCCTTCAAACCCCTATACTCTTCCTGCCCCTGGGTCCCAGGGCAGCAACCAGACACCAGGCATGCACCAACCCACCCCCTGGCAGCACATCCGGACAGGCCCAGACCCCCAGCACATACAAACCCCACCACCTTGAGAAGATGGGGGCCACCCCCAGGCACCATTGCCCAGAACCACCACCCAGCCCACCCCAGAATAGCCCGGCCGCCTGGCCCCGGGCCAATTCCCACCAACCCAGGCACCACCAGTGGCCTCATCCCCTGCAACAAGGTGACCCCAACCACTGGCCCCCGCAGCCCCAAACAGGGCCGGACCAAGAGCCGTCCCCACTGCAAAGCAGCCTGGCTCCGCACCATGGTAAACCACCAAGAACCCACAACCACTATTCACTCCCCGCCATTATCCAACCCCCAAAGGGATGAGATCACAATCCTCCACCTACACTAAGTGATGGAGCTAATTACAGGGGACCAGAGGGAATAAAATTCAACTAACTGGTTCTTTGAGGAGGCAGACATTGTCTGAATATTGATGTGATCTAGTACGAGGTTCCTAAACTGCTGAATACACAGATTATTTTTGGTTTTCCAATTCACAAGGATAGTTTTATTTGCAATGTATAAGACTGTGAGGTTCATGTGTGCAGAGTAAATTGCCATGTTAATTTCTCCCAAGTCACCAGTGTGAGATTTGCAGGAATATTACATTTAAACCACGTTGACATATCTTACATACCTGGAGACAGAACAGAAAAAAGGTGTGCAGAACCACAAGGCATGAAAATAGTTGTCAATCATGTTATCAGTGCAGTGTGAGCAAATATTTGATTGTGACAGACCCATCCTAAACATC
>JAOUQZ010043738.1:0-12582 GCA_028564935.1 Neosilurus hyrtlii | reverse complement strand
ATTATTTAATATTTTATTAAAAAATGAATTATTCCGAGTTATCCTACAGCCAGAGATAAACACAATGTTCCCTTTATCCCGAAAAAATGTATCACAAAAGGGATTAACGGTAGGCCACACCTCCTAGTCAAACCCACAGCTCCCAAACCAGATAAAAAAAAAGCTACATGATTACAGCGTGTAGTTTTAAAGGCTATACATGAACTGATCCAGGGGTGGGAAAATCCATTAATAAATGAAATCATTAATTAATTAGGAACTTTAATAGGAAAGCTAATGCTCTGCTGGCCTCATGTTCTGCTCATGGTCTCATTGTTTAACTGACGAGGCTTAAAAGAGGTGGAGATAGAATAGTTTTCACAGAACACCAATTGGAGTATTCATTGATATCCACCGAGTCTTAGGTAAATAATGTTTTGATAATTCAAGAGATTTTCTACTTTCTAGTTAGATTTGTAGAAAGACATCAATTAATTCCTAATGTTGCATCATTGCCATCGGAAAAATTGGCACGATTGGCGTTCACCAATGTTCTTTCTTGTATAGTTTATATAAGCTCAGCTACGCCCCACAGCAGACTGTCGAAAACAGTGTTGCCCTAAAAACTACGCTATTTGTGCTGTTGTAAATATAGATCTAGAGGACTATAGCAGCATAAATATACAGAAATTTCATGAAGTTTACAGCGCAGGGCCGCATTCCTTCAGACATGGCAGAGCTTTCTGCCACAAGGCGTATTTTCCTATTTTATGATATCTGTATCCTTTCTCTCCCCTGTCGTCCTAGAAAAAATGGTTGCCCGCCATTCTAAAATTGTAAAAAGACAGTACAGTCGTGTTTGGTGGAAACAAAATAAAGGTGTTATTCATAAATAAAAATATGTACTTGCACGCAAAACAATCAAATACTTATTTTGTTGCAGTTTGTGATTAGGATGATTGAGGAACAGGGCTCGCTGTATATCATGCTAACCTCACTGAAGCTAACTAGCAGCGTAGTAACATGACTGTTGTTTTGGGAAGAAAAGGACGCATTCAGATAACTCCATTTATTTACTGATTGTGAGGACAAACATCGTATTCATATTAAGGACATTTATCAGAGTACATACAGCTAACATGACCATTGCATCAGCTGTTCCTCTCTTCCCTCTCACAAAATCTCGACTCTTTTGAGTACCTAGCTTTACCCAGTGGCCTTCAGCCTTGGTGAATAGCAAGACCTCGATGAAATCGTCCTCCATCTTCACTTTATTCGGTAATTGTTGTAGTATATACTACACGTGAACATCAGAAAAACAAACTAAACTGAGATGCTTGTTTTACATTTTTAAAGCAAGAGAGAGGTCACACGCTGGAAGCTCAAAGTTTGGGAAAAATTCCATTTAACTTGGAAACTGTGAATGTCAGATTTCCTGCTCTTTGTACTCGTGCTAGCATGTACCATGAATACCAACAGCGGTAAGAACAAATACCAGAAAGAAAAAGCAAAATGCTTTGCTGTATCTCTGGAATAAAACACTAATATTCAAAGATTCAAAAGCTTTATTGTTCTCCAACCTTACATTACATGAATTGCAGGTGAACAAAATGATGTTTCGTGCAGACACAAGGTGCAGTAAACAGTAAAAATAGGAACAAAAATAGGAACATTAAATAAGATAATCTAAATAAAATAAAGTAAAATAAGAAAATAATACTAAGAACTGTACAATATACAAAACGTGCAGTAAGGATGTGCAACTGCGATGAGCAGACAGTAAAGTGATAGTGGGAGGGGAACAGTGTACAACATTGTAATAATATCAATATACTGTATATGTAATAATAATGTGTGTGTGTATATATATATATATATAATAGAGAGAGAGATACAGATACATATATGCATATCCTGGATAGTATTTATATTAAGTAATTTATTAATTTATATTAATAGTGTTAAAAGAAAAATGATAACCACGAAAGGCCTGAGTCCTCCTGGCAGCCATCATAAGTCCAGGAAAAGAAATCCCAATTTGTGACAGTCTGGCACGAGCAGTTCCTGAAGTGTTCGGAACAAACACAAGGTTGGTTTGACAACGTATTACAAGCCAGGGAGTCTCGCAATTAACGTCAAAATGAATAAAAGGAGGAGAGGCAGTTGTAGGCCCATTGTTTCTGAGAGGGGAAGGTTGGAGACAATCCGTGGTGTGTTGGATCTTGGCTCTTGCGGCAGTATTTTTGGTGCAACATGTCACCCTTTTCTACAGTCTTGTCCCTTTTCTTTAACACCTTCTCTTTGCGTTTGGTCAGATCTTCTTGTTGCTTGAAAAGACGGTTCATCTGCCTCCATGTTCGGGATGGCCATCCACTGCATGATGTCACTGACACAGCGTTCCCGCAACTTCTATTTAGCTTGGGCTGTTTTGGTGGAGGACACACCCCCTGATCGCATTTGGTATTTACTGGTTACATTATGTGCTGTACTTCCAACCACATGAGTTCATAAGGGCCCCGAACGTGCTGCAGGCTCATGTAAAGGTTCAGGCAAGCTGACCTTCCGGTTCACCTTTCCTGAAGAGGGTCAGACTTGTTTCCTCAGAGGAGTCACCTCTTCTGTTCTCGTGCTGGGGATGAGCTCCTGTCGTCTCTCCTGAGCCTCCAGCTGCCATAGCAGATGCTCCTGTTTGTGCTGGTCCTTTTTGAGCGTGGAGATCTCACAGTTGTCTCCTGCTGCTCCTTCATCTGCTTCATCAGCCCAGCCTTTGTCTTCTTGGGTCGAAACTGTGGTTTTCGGCTTGACGGTCGATCAGCCGCTTCATTTTCACCGTTCGATTTTCTTGGGCCAGAAGTCGATCACTTTTTAGATTTTTTTTGGCCAGTTCACATACGTGATGTAGCTTCTCTTTAAACTTCCATCTGACATGTGTGGCAAGTGCAGCAGAAGTTACACACCTCCCGTCTAATGTTCGGCCAGTTGAAGTGTCTCGTGAGTGTATCACAGGTCTTGTATGGTGTAAGTGGCCTCTGAGCCGGGCTTTGTGTGCCAATTTTAAGACCTCGGAATCAATCTGGTGTATAGTCGCCCAGTCTTCACTGGTCTCCACTTCCTCATCAGAACTCCATCTCTGACAGAATAGCTGACTGGGGCTTTAGCCAACTCCGCTTCAGGAAGAGCACTGTTCTTTTTTGTTTTTTTTTTTGTTTTTTTTTTAGAGATCCGCCGAACCGAGGCAGACAATGAGAAACGCCGAAAATGGATTTGGGTCAACATGTACAAGAAACTCAAATTACTGAAAAGCAGTCACAGCCAAAATTTGGTTACGGCAAACATGTAAAGCTGTTACCCCCTTAATGAGGATGCAGTCGACAAATATTTTATACACTTTGAAGTAACTGCCACCAAACTCGAATGGTCCCAAGAAACCTGTTCGTTCCTACTGCAAATTGTGCTTAAAGGCAAAAGCCAAGAAGCCTTTGCTTCACTTTTAACAGAAGGAAGTCAAGAATATGATGTGGTCAAGGCTTATTTGGCTTATCGCCAAAGATTTAGGACCTACCATAAGCCAGAGGAACACACTTGCATTCATTTTGCCAATGAGGAAGAAATGTTCGACGGGTGATGCAGATCAAGTAAAGTCACCAGCCTAGAAAAAATGAAGCAAGTTATGATGCTTGAAGACTTCGAGAGACGTGTCCGCGATGACCTTAAAACCTACTTGAACGAACGCAATGTCGATGCGCTTCGGCGGCGGCCGCCATCCTCGCCGACGACTACGTCCTTTTGTTCATTTTATCGTTAATCGCTACACTCCCTGGCTCGCTTGTAATAAATCGTTAAACCAACTTCCCGTGCCTGACCTGGTTTGTTCCGAACACTTCCGGAGCTACTCGTGCCAGTCCGTCACCATAATGTTTATATTCATACTAATATCCTGGATGGTATTTCCTGCACTGATGATTTTTCCATCCTTGTGTTTGATGAAGTGGAACATTGTGTATATTTCTTTCTTCCTTTCGTTTTTTGGCGGTTTTATTAAATAAGGAAATGAATATACAGTGTTTGGTACAATAATAGATTTACTTATTCAAACAGCTGCTTGTTTGTGCAACTAACAGTCGCTCAGTGTTGTAAAAGTTACTGATGCTCTCAAAGAAAAAAAAAACTAACTATCGTGTACTTTTTGACGATATCAATAATCTATTAGTTGTATAGTTCTTTATTGGTCTAGCATTAAGACGTGGTCCTACTTTGTCGATTATGGTTGAATTTCTGGAGGCTTAAAATCAGCTGTGCGAAGCTCAGTTAACAGTCTAGACCACATAAATCATTTAATGTGTCGTGTAAGTTATGCACTTCATTTTTTTTTCCTCTCACTTCCTTGAGATTTGAGACACAATCTTGATAGTCTGCCTATAAAAAGCAAGAAACAAAACCAAAAGCAGTCCAGAAAACTGTCTGGATGTCTTTCAGTCCTGAAACTACCCTTCCTTGTGCAATACACTCTGTCCGACTCGCTGTTCTTTGTTTCTATCGGACAGAAACTGTGAGAACTGAAGCATAGATATTATAATAGTGATAAATGTTACTCTCTGTCCAGGTGCCTTGCGTTGCTCATGTCCTCGAATTACCTATAGAGCATGCTATCTAAATAACTGCTGTGTGTTTAATGAAGCATGAAAGTGTGTCGATGTTAAGCAGGATCGTCTACCCATCATATCATTTCAGTGTTTTGAGGAATATATTAGAGAGACGAGACTAAGTCCAGCATGGTTTATTATTAAGTCCCAGAACGGAGCAGATTTTGCCTTGAAGAGGTTTAAAGGGCCGTCACACACAACCGTCCACACTCAAACCTACGGCCAATTTGGAACTTCCAGTTAGCCTAAGGGGCATGTCTTTGGACTGTGGGAGGAAACCAGAGCACCCGGAGGAAACCCATGCAAGCAAACTCCGCACAGAGACACCCTTGCCGAACCCGAGACTGGAACCCAGATTCTTGCTGTGAGGCAGATGTGCTAACCACTACACCACCGTGCTGCTCAATTAGACTTTTCATTCTAAGTAAAAAAAAAAAAAATTTCAACTTAATTACGGCTTTAGCTCTGTAGCTGAAGACGGCGTGCTGATGTCACAGCTACTGGAAACATCCGTAACACCTTCTGACCAATCAAAATCCGGAATTCAACACCACTGTCAGATGGTTATTAATATTGCTAAGGTAATGTCTAATGTTAACCAATCGGCTCTTCCGTTCATGCTAGACTTTTTCCACAAAAAGCAACAAAATTTAAAATGAAAGTTTTTATTTTTATTCTTTTTTTTCTTCTTTCTCCAAACGTGACTGCTGTGAGGATCAGGCCTCCAGTCCTTGGCATTGCCTGATCATAAGCAGTGTGTGGGGCAACTGGAAATGCTGCTAGTGTGTAAGACTCCATGCTAATAGGTGAGGGTTACCACGGTAACGGCTTAGGAGTGCATGGAAAAGTTAAGTGTACCATAATATAAATCGTTTTCAAGTCCTGGGGAATTCTCAACATTCGTGTTCGGCACTGAGTATCTGTGATGGCGCATGGATCCTACAAAACCTTCACCAAAGGGTTAAATACACGTATCATCGTTGCACAGAGGGAGATCAGGTGGAAAGAAATATTTAGAGTACTGTTTTATTTGAATCTGGGCCTGTGCAGTATTTTTCCCACAGTGCATTGCGTGGAAGGGCGGGGTCATGTTCATGCGTGCCTGGTTCTTGTCATTACATTTACCTTACGCTCGTCGTTCTCATCGTTTTATGTTGTTGTTTGTTTTTCCTATTTTTTTTTTATTTTCCCCCTCAAAGCTGTTTAAGTGTCTCGACCGGTCAGACGGTTCGTCTCAGACGCTTCCCAGACGGAGCACGTTTTGGTCGTCCTGATTGTATTTCTGTCTTCTCTAATGTTTATTCTAATCATGCTGAAGTATATCTGTTTTTACGATGAAGGTAGTGAGGACCGTGTGAGTAATAGAACTGTGCATGAGTGTGTGTTCATGTCTGTAAGTGTGTATGTAAGCGAGTCGTGGATATCTTTTGATTTAAAATTGTGATTTTTTTTTTTTTTTATCTTTTGCATTATATAATAAACTGACAAACTCGTGTTGTTTTATTTTTATAATTATTGGCAAACATCAATCACTTGTCGAATTGCTTCCTCTTAGTAGGGTCGCGGGGAGGTTGGAGCCTATCGCATCCTGCACTGGTCGAAGAAGGGGTACACATTGAACAACTTGCCAGACCATTGCAGGGCCTCTCACACATACCTAGGGGCAATTTGGAACAGCCAATTAACCTAATGTGCATTTCTTTTTACCGTGGAAGAAAACAGGAGTACATGGAGGAAACCCACGGAAGCACAGAAGGAAGATGCAACTCCACACGGAAACGCCCGAGCCAAGCTGAGCCTGGGACTTGAACCCAGGACCTTCTTGCTTTGAGGCAGACTAACCACTACACCATCTTGTCACTTTATTATTGTTATTATCGTTATTTTGGTTTACATACTGGTATTATGTGGTTCAGGTCTCAGACAGTGGTGGTGATGACGGTGGCCGTTTTGGAGAAGCAAAACAACGTTCTGTCCTCGGTACGGTTTATCGCTTTGTGTTCATGCACTGTTTATTATTCTATGAGGAGGATGGTAGAGGCCATCTGCCAGATGTGGTATGTAAATATAACTCGAGTCAGTCAAGTAGAACCTGATGAAGTCTCGAAGATGAACATGATGTGTTAAAACGTTCATCCGATATTTTATTATTTGTATGCCGAGTTATAATTTATAATTGTCATCTATCCCCCACTAGGGGGAGACATTTCATCATAACTATGGCAAGTTATAATCTATAATGGTCATCCGTCCACCATTAGGGAGAGACATTTCATAATAACCATGTGAAGTTATAATCCATTTGTGCCTGGCAGAAGTACCCTGCGCTCAGTGAGTTCCTCTCTAGTTTTGATTTATATTTATAAATTTTAACCTTGACAAAAGTCGGCCTGGTGAGCTCTACTAATTCAGCGTTTGCTACATGCTAGGCGAAAATGTAATGCGTTTAATGAAATGCTTCACGGAAAAATCTTTATTTTTCCGTTTTAAGTGGGAGTGGTGGCCCTGAGGTAAGGCTCTGGGTAACATGATCAGAAGATTGTGGGTTCAAACCCCGGCACTGCCAAGCCCCCACTGTTGGGCCCTTGAGCAAGGCCCTTAACCCTCAACTGCTGAGATGTGTTAATAAGATAAAATGCGTTTGGAAAACACCATAAATGTATTCAAGCTGCTTCAAGCGGTCATGACAAGCCATGAGTGTCCGTCATTTTAATCCAACCATTATCCACTCGGGATAATGTTTTTTATCCCTAGATAGCGTATCAATCCTACTGCACCGTTTGCGTGTAGTATATCCTAATCGTTTTTATAACACGGCTCATTTAAATGCTCAAATCTGATTTGTCAATTTGTGTTTTGTTCAGTGGTTTGTTTTTCCTTTATAAACCATTGCTATGGAGAATGGTATCAGCCGAAGCAATAAAATCCTTTTTAAATTAATATTTAGTAACTGGATATGGGATAAGCAGGAAATTGTATCGCAAGATGATCATTACTGCAAATTAAATCTCTCTGGGGAGACCCAAGGTTCCTCTGTTGTGCATCATGGTCCTGATCTCCCATCAGGGTTTATTTTAGGTCAGTAATACATTTCACTATACATTATCTCTCATATAAACATGTGCTGTGCAGACGCTCTAGTGTCAGGTTTAAAGGAAATGAGTCAACACCATGTGACCAATTAGATTTGAGAATGACAGTACTGGGGTATCATGGGGATATAAGCACTGTAATGTCCACCTGTGCTGTATATCTTAAGGAGGAAGTCAGTACCTGGAGTCGTATCTCAGGGTGTGTCTCACCTTATTAATATGTTGTTATGTAAATCATGGATGAGCACGCAGGTCATTTCTGGTTTATTGTCCTAAACAGAAACTCGCCTTGTGCGCTGATCAAACTGTATACACCATCACCACGGAGATAGATAAATAAATAACAAGGAAAAGAGATCCGCCATCATCTTTGGACCTGACCTATTTTTTTTTTTTTTAATCATCAGCTTATTTAATTCCTTATTATATTAAAGGATATACTGTAGACCATGTAATGTGTATATAACACTGTTAAAAATCTTTACCTGAGTTATGAAACCTCCTGTATTTAAGTGCCCTTGTGTTTCTGAGCTTTACGGCTTTATTGCTCCGGCTGGGTGTATTCCCAGGTCCAAAAGGCCACCTGCTGCCTGTGATATGAGACATTAACACTCAGGTTGCGTCTCCTTCCTTGTAAGCTTCTCCTTTGGGTTCCTGATCACGCACAGGCTCCTGTGTGGATATGATATTATCATATTTACCGTGACGTTGATGAACCCAGGGTTGATAATCACTTTTCAGGACGAGAGCAAAGTCAAAGTGCCATAAAGGACAATGCGTGTCTCTGTCTTCCTCATTCCTGTCTCTTCAGCCAGCTGGAATTAAATCTTCGTGGAAAGGGGAGCAGGTGTGGGACATTGTCCAGTTCAGGAAAGGTGGCTGATCCTCCAAGGAGAAATAATGACCTCAGGAATTAATTTATAATTTCTATAGCCGGGGTGAATAGAAATCATTGGATGTTTGGTGTTTAAAGTGAATTTAGTTTGTTTTAATTCTGTTCTGTGTGAGGAAAAAGGTCTCAGTGATGCTACTGAGTAAGGTACATATTCATCTTTTCTTATTTCCACCTCTACAATTACTTTTCATCGCAATTCAGTCGCTGGTCTTCAATCGTGTCTTACATATGATTACTTTTATTTATTTGTTTGTTTATTTGCATGTTTTTTTTTTGTCTACCACAAAAACCAACAGCTATAATTACTCAGTGAATATAAATCAGAATATGATAAATGTTTTGGGGTTTTTTTTGTTGTTGTTGTTGTTGTTTTATTTTTTTAGGGTGGAAATGACTGGTGTAAAAAAAATTTTTTTTTTAATTAATTATTTTTTTTTAATTACCAAATATTCATTCATTTATTCTTTCTCTCAATCGTTTAATCCTGTCAGAGTCACGGTGAGGTTGGAGCCCATCTCAGCCAACTCGTGACGCAGGCGGGTTACACCCTGAACAGCCGGCCAGTCCATTGCAGGACCAACACACACAACCATTCACACCTAGGGGCAATTGGGAACAGCCAATTATCATAAGGCCGGATAAAAAAAAAATCCCGGTTTCTTATCAAAACTTTTTTATTTTTTGTACTATTCATTAAGAGTTGCTAAGTGTAACATGACGACATTTTTTTATTTTTTTTGCAAGAAGTAATGTCTAGTGGTAAGGTGCTGTAAGGTATGATGATGCATGGTAGAGTGTGTGGTAATGTATGGTAAGGTGTAGTCATGTATGGTAAATTGTAGTAAGGTGTGGTAAGTTTTGGAGAGGAATGGTAATGTGTTGTAAGGTATGATAATGTATGGTATGGTGTGTAGTAAGGTATGGTGAGGGTGTAATAAGGTGTGGTAAGTTGTGGAGAGGTGTGGTAATGTATGGCAATGCATGGTAAGTTGTGGTAAGTTACGGAGAGGTGTGGTCAGGTATGGTAAGGTATGGTGAGGGTGAAATAAGGTGTGGTAAGTTGTGGAGAGGTATGGTGAGGTGTGGTATGTTGTGGAGAGGTATGGTAAAGCATGGTAAGTTGTGGTGAGGTGTGGTAAGTTGTGGAGAGGTATGGTAATGCACGGTAAGTTATGGAGAGGTGTGGTTAGGTGTGGTAAGTTGTGGAAATATGTGGTACGGTATGGTAATTTGTGCTAAGGTATGGTAAGATGCAGTAAGTTTAGTAAGGTATGGAGAGATGTGGATAGTTATGGTGAAGTGTCCTAAGTTGTGGAAAGGTGTGGTAAGTTGTTGAAGGATGTGGTAAGGCATGGTAATTTGTGCTAAGGTATGGTGAGGTGTGGTAAGTTTTGGTAAAGTATGGTAAATTGTGGAAAGGTATGGTAAGGTGTGGTATGTTTTTATTTGGTTTCATCATGTATTTATTACCAGTATGATGATGATGATGATGATGATGATGACGTCTGTGTTACACATGAAAACCACACATATTACTTGTTTTAGGGTGATCATGTCTGGGTGGACTCTGGTGCTCCGGGTGCGGTCCCGATCGGGGCTCGGGTAAAGGTGTTGGACGGCAAGCAGGTCCATCTGGTGGATGATGAGGGCAAGGTAAGGAAGTGTGGTTGCTCTAATAATATTTTGCTTATTCTAGATTGTTCTATACGTTACATACTCTACCACACTACAGCAGGTCAAAGCACTTGACCTACTAATAATCTCAGCACTTATCTTTTGTCAAATTGCAAAACATCTTTACACTCAAGATTTATTTAAAGTCATGCTCAGCGGCTCCAGGCCTCGTAACCTTAATAAAGGATAAAACTAAGCGGTTAGGACTATGAGATGAGCTAAGACATGGGTGAGTCATTGAGTGGATGAGTCCAGTCTGGGTGGATCAGTGCCCATGAAAGTTAAAAACAAAAACCTGAGGTTAACATATGAAAGGAGTGGAGCCTGAGGTGCTTTTCTACTCACCATGGTGGTAACGAGTGATTATTTGAGTTGCTTTAGATTTCCTGTCAGCTCACACCAGTCTAACACTTCTGATCTCTCTGATCAACAAGGTGTTTCAGTCTGTGATCCTATACACACGGGATGTTTTTTTCACTGCATTTTATGTAAACTCTTAAGGGCCTTGCCCAAGGGCCCAACAGTGACACTGCCAACCTTCCGATCAGTGAGCCACCACTGCCCTGGTACCCTGGATCATCTGGTACTAACAACCCTACCATGGTTAAAATCGTTTGTGTCTGATATATGACATAAACATTAAATGAGGCTGTTGACCTCGATTTTCCTCATTGCTGCCACATCATTGGTTTAATAAATGCATAAATGAGGTGGATTAGAATGTTAGAGAGTTAACTTCCCAGATGGTTCAGCAGATGGAAGGAAAAAGTCTTCACTGTGCAAAAAGAATATTAGAACAAGCCTACAGTTTACTGGTGAACATAGAGGTAAACCCTAGGCCTTTAAGAATCATGAACTCTAGAACGAAGAATCAAAGATAGAACTGTTTGGTGACAGACTCAGCACTGGGGAGAACAGGATAAGAACCTCATACCAAATCACGGTGGTTGAAATATTTTAGTTTGGGCTTGTTTTACTGCCTCAGGGACAGGGCAACTTGATGCCATTGATTCAACTCAATTCTGCATCATATCAATGATTGATTGAAAGTAACATGAGGTCATCTGCTTGATGGCTGAAGTTGAACTGGGGAGGGGGGGGGGTCATTCAGCAGGATAATGATCGTAGACACACTCGCAAATACACCACAGAAGGCCTCAAAAATAAGAAATGGAATTATGTAACGTTCTCGTGAAAGCCCATATTTGAACCCAGTGGAGAACATGCAACAAAACCCTCAAACATTTTCACCTGAAGGAACAGAAGGAGCAGACAAAACTTTCAGGAAGCTGTGACTAGAGACTGGAGGACAATTATACAAAACCCCAACAAGAAGCTCTGATAAAAGAATATTATCAATATTAGTAACAGAGGCCAAGGGTGCACTTACTTTCTTCCCATTTTATAATATCCTGTGTTGATTTATGTATTTTGTAATAAATCTTATGTACCTTAAAATTGTGCTCCATAAAAGGGTTTTATTATTACTGCTTTACTTCCTTGTGTGCTCTGTGTCGAGTGTTTTTTGTGAGGTGTTTTATATGGCTGCTCGTTGCTTAAGAAGCTTTATATTTTAGAAGTAATGCATTTCACTTGTGGGCGGAACAGTGGGGTAGTGGTTAGCACATCCGCCTCATGGTTAGAAGGTCCTGGGTTCGAGTCCCGAGCTCGACAAGTGTGTTTCTGTGTGTAGTGTATATGCTTTTGCTATGCTTGCATGAGTTTCCTCTGGGTACACCGGTTTCCTCTGATAGTCCAAAGAAATACAGTAGGTAAATTGGCATTTCCAAATTGCCCCTAAATGTGAATGGAGGCCTACGATGTACCCCACAGCTGGGATAGGCTCCACCCTCTCTTCGAACCCAGTAGAATTAATTGTTCAGAGAATGAATGAGTGAATGAATTTCGCTGGTAGGAGGTGTGTGTTATACACTAGATGTTTGCTCTATACCTACCATTTGTTCTATACTCCGTTCTATAACTTTCTACCATGGGCAGCCATGGCCTAGTCGTTAGAGAAGAGGGTTTGGGACCAGATGGTTGCTGGTTTGATTCCCTTGACCAGCAAGAAAAATGTGTGGGTTAAATGCAGAGCCAAATTTTCTTTGTTTGGTTAATGCAGTTAATTTACCTGTCTCAGTTTGAATACGGCTCTGCGTTTCTTGTGTACTCTGTAAATAAATCACAGAAGCTTTAATATTCACTTTTTATTTTAATTTTCAGCTATGAGCCATGCATTTTTTTTGTAAAGAAAATAATAATAATTATATATATATATATATATATATATATATATATA
>JAOUQZ010043737.1:0-12584 GCA_028564935.1 Neosilurus hyrtlii | reverse complement strand
AGTTGAGGTGGCTCGGGCATCTGATTAGAATGCCTCCCGAACGTCTCCCTGGTGTGGTGTTTCGGGCATGTCCAACCAGGAACAGACCCCGGGGCCGACACAGAACACCCTGGAGGGACTACATCTCTCGACTGGTCTGGGAACGCCTTGGCATCACCCCGGAAGAGCTGGAGGAAGTGGCTGAGGAAAGGGACGTTTTGGAGTCACTGCTTAGGCTGCTGCCCCCGTGACCCGACCCCGGAACAAGCGGAAGAAGATGAAGATGAAGATGAAGAAGATGAGACTTGATGCACTCTGGTTTGGACATCACACCATCTGTCCTCTCTTGTTTTAATTAATTAGGAACTAGTTATAGAGATATTTAAGAAAGCCTTGTGATCGCCTGTACTGAGATCACTTTGATTCATTCTCTGTCATCCTCTGAGCATATCACTTATCCCAGAAAGTTTTAAAATAGGCTTTCATTAAAGCAGAAAAGTTTGAGCTCTGCAAGCAGATCATCTCATTTTGGCAGATACAGTATCATCAGTCACAGTGGATGACAGGAAGGTTTAGACAGAAATTTAAAAAGTTTATTATTAGGCGACCATAATGTTCTCTAGTATGAAAGTTCTGTATATGTTTTATTAAAGGTTTTTGTAGCATTATCTCTTAATGTAACCTTTACATTAAGAGTAACCCCAGGCTTTTACGCGCTAAAGAAGACCACAGCACCCATGCTTAAGCACGCAGATCCAAACTTGTCTCAAAGGTAGGGCTGCATCTGAGGTCTGGATAAAGGCCATGTTTTCCAAACACCACATCTGCCAAATGATCAAAATCTGTACATTCACACTCATGACCTCAAAACACACTCAAAAAAAAATATATATTCCTTTACAAGTCAGTGCACTAAAAAGCAGCGACAAGTAAATAATGGTGCAGATCTCAGAAGAGAATTTTATTTATTGATTCATTCATTTTTTTTTAACCGCTTAATCCTATTATGGTCGCTGGTGTCTCTCTTAGCCAAGTCTGGGTGAAGGTGGATTACATCCCGTATGGCTCGCCAGTCTATCAGAGGGCCAACACACACATCTAGGAATAATTTGGAACAGCCAATTAGTCTAAGGTGCATGTCTTTGGACTGTTGAACTGGGGGAACCCAGAGGAAACCCACACAAGCACGAGGAGAACATACAAACTGCGCATAGAAACAGCACTGCCAAGACCAGGCCTTAAGCCCAGGACCTTTTCACTGTGAGACAGACATGCTAACCACTATGCCATCGTGCCACCCAGACGTGCATTTAAAAAAGAAAAGATTAGGCTGTCGTGGTCGCATTCTGATTCGCCGATGAGCTGGATTTTCATAGGAGGCATCTGGGATGCATTAGTTGCATAATCAGGAAGTGAAAGTAAAGGCTCCTCCCATATCTGTCAATCTGTTCAACGTTATGTCATGTGAGTGTGTTCCAAGTCTCGGTCTTTGTTTTGGTTTTTGAGTGCCCCACATAGTCTCGTTTTCCAGTCTTACATTTCTGTCCCTGTTCTGGTTTGTTTGCCAGTTCCCAAGAAACTCCTAAAAAATGTAAAAAGTATCGTTAATATCGTTTTTTAAACCAATGTAATCAACCAGTCATTCATTCATTCATTCATTCATTCTTTTTCCGAGCCGCTTAACCCTAATTAGGGTCGCGGAGAGACTGGTGCCCATCTCAGCCGACTCTGGGCGAGGTACACCCTGGACAACCAGGCCATCTTAGGGCCACCCTGAGTCATATAGTGCCAAATTTGGCACTAGGATAAAATATACAAATATATGTATAAAAATACAAAAAAATAGTCAACACTTATTTCTACAACAAATAAATAATTTAATATATAAATAAATAGGATGCAGGCGAAGGTACTGTTATACTGCTTGGAGGAAAATACTCTGCCTCATTCTGGGATCCTTGCTCAGATAGACTTGTATTTCCTTCCTGAGGACAAGAGGTCAAACAAGTGATGGGTGGGATGATATGCTCTGAAATTGGCATAGGCAGAAGGATGTGTAGAGGATAATGATGTCTGGAAACTCGGCCATGATCATTTTCCCAGTGATCTTTATTACTAGCAAGGTGGAACTTGTAGCTTGACCCTTGTGCAACTGGTGAACCCCAGGAACACACAGTAATATCAGAACACTTTCAATGGCATATTGGTAGAAATACTAGAACCCATCTGTGGTAGCGCTCTGTAGTTTTCTCCAGTAAAACAGGCCCTATGGATCTTTCTTAATCATTGAGGCAGTACTGGTGCTCTAATGCAGTTCTTCAGGTAACTTTCAGGCCCAGAATCCTAAGGGAAGCAAACGCCTCCAGTGCCTCGCTATTTATATAGAGTGGGGTGTGATTGTGCTGTCCCAACTAGCAAAAATATCCATTCCTTCTTTCCTTGGTCTTCTTGATGTTCGGAGCCAGGTGGTTTTTAAACTATACTGCCAGATTTTATATTTCATTCCTTTTTGCAGACTCTTCATAGTTTGAGATGTGGTTGAGCACTGTTGTATTGTCTGTAAATATAAATGGGTTGTGTCATGATTTTCACCCAACAAGTAAGCTAAATATGCCATAAATGTCCAAAATACTCATCTATATTTGTTAAACAACCTTCCAGCTTAAAAATGTAAAGAAGTCAAGAGTTTTGGAGCTCAATATGGAGCAGATGGAAATGCATTGCACCATGGACTTTGTGAAATCTTGTTGGGCTGAGCCGACGTAGTGCTTTGCACAGCAAGAATGTCCTGGGTTTGAGTCCTGGGCTGATGCGTTTCTGTGCGGTTTACATGTTCTTCCCGTGCTTGCATGGGTTTCTCCCTGGGTACTCCGGTTTCCTCTCAGAATCAAGAGACAAGCACGTTAAGCTGATTGGTTGTTCCAAATTGCTCCTAGGTGTGAGTGTGAATGGTTGCGTGTGTTGCCCTGAGATGGTCTGGCAAGCTGTTCAGGCTGTACCTGTAACAGTTCCCAGGACTACGACCATGTAGACATTGAAGTATTTATCTCTTCTCTGAAAAAGCAGGAAGCAATGAATGAGACAGAGACGTGAATTGCGTTCATTTGACTTGTCTGTAAGCAATTTAACATTTCCACTAGAGGACCTATTATGTATTTGCACCATTGTGCTATATGACGAATGTCCATCTGATATGATTATAGAAACTCTTTTCTCTTTATTGTCCATCTGCATGTACACAACCATATTCATATGATTTATCAATTCACATCAACTTCTCAAAAATGCACGATTGTACTTTAACCCGGGAAAAGCAAACATACCATGAATTAACAAATCAAATGTATACAGTAGTGTGTGTATGGATGTGTGTGTGTGATGTACAATAAGACGCATGAACTTCATAAACCTAACTAAAATAAAGTGCATCTTCCCTGATCAGAGATCAAAATAATAATAATTCAACAGAGGGGTGTCACAGTTAATAGTGTAGCTAGTTAGCTAGTTAGCTCTGTTACCATTGCCACAGCTCACAATGTGAATATTTCAAGAAATTCTAATATTGTAGATGTGACCACACATTAGTGGGCGTCACATGCCCTTCCCTCGTCCAGTGTTGCCTGAGATAGGCCACAGAGCCTCCCCCAACCCTAACAGTAGGAATATGTGGTACGACAAATGAGTGAGTGGGATCACATTTCCATCCTTTTTGAGTGATTATATTTTGTTTGCTCACATCACTGATGATAGGCTTTTTTTTAAACAGTAATGACATTGCCCATTTAATAATGGAATTTAGAACAGGAGTGGGAGCAGCCGTGTGTAATAAAAAAATAAAGAGTGTAAAGCAGTGGGATAAGCATGCATCCCTGTGGCGTATCGTATTTAGGGTTATATGGCATTTAGAGTGGATCATACATGCTTTCTGAGTCTGATGGACTGTGCATGGTTTGTTAAGTCCAATAGCCAGTTCAGTAATGAGAAATTCAATTCTAGGTCCAGTAAATTGCTTATGAGTTTGTTGGGTAGGATGGTACTGAAGGTAGAATTTGAATCACTGAAGAGGATCCGTATATACAATTGCAATAAACGTTAAGTAAGAACTGATCTTCAACTAAAATACAATAATGAAAAAAACACTTTATTTATTTATTTATTTATTTTTATGGTGGTTAGCACATAGTGGTTAGCACATCTGCCTCACAGGAAGAAGGTCCTCAGTTCGAGGCCAGTGAAGTTTGCATGTTCTTCCTGTGCTTGTGTGGATTTCCTCTGGCTCCTAAGGTTTCCTCGCACAGTCCAAAGACTTGGACATTATGCAAATTGACTGTTCCAAATTTGTCCTAGGTGTGAGTGTGAGTGTAAATGATTATGTGTGTCGCCCAGTGTTGGTTGAGATAGGCACCATCCTCCCTACACCCCTATTAGGATTAAGCAGGTCTTTAAATGAATTAATTAATGTAAAAAATGTTGACTGACATTGATCTTGGCAATATCCATGATCCAAAAGATCCAGGAGATCTAGTATCGGCTGAGATAGGCACCGGCCTTCCCACAAATCTATTAGGACTAAGCAGTTTGGCAAATGGGTGAGTGAGGGAGCGAGTGTTTTCACTAATTGCACACAAATTAATATTTTGCTCTTAACCATATTGAATGCTTGATTAAAAAAAGCGGGGTATGTTGGAAAAAGCTATGAACTCCTAGTCTAACGACTTCAAAAAAGTTAATTGGCATCAGGAGTTAGCAAACCTGGAGCGCAATCAGTGAAAGTTGAATTGACTTCAGTTCACAGGAAGCATCTGCTGATGTGTAGCACGCAAAAAGAAATGAGATCTCAGAAGACTGAGGATCAAGAGCTGTTGATCTGCATAAGTCTGGAAAGGGTTGCAGAGCAGTCTGAAAGAATTTAGATCTTCATCAGTGTACCAGCTGACAAATGAGACGATTAATGCGGTGGCCAGTCTTCCTAGAAGTGAACATCCAGCCAAGATGATTCTGAAGACTCAACTCAGAAGCCTTAGCGAGGTAAAGAACACTAGATTAACAGCTAAATGCTGGAATCATTAAAACTGGCTAATATCTCTGTTTATGACTCTGCTATGCACAAAACAATGATCAGGCAGCATGTGCATGGCAGGACACCATGGAGGAAACCACTCACTCACTTGCCAAGCCACTTAATCATACTACGCTTGCTGGGAACCTGGCACCTATCTCAGATGACACTGGGCGTTCACACAGGGTACACCCTGAACAGCTTGCCAGACCATTGCAGGGGCAACGAACGCACGAGAATTTACACTCACACCAAGGGGCAATTTGGAACAGCCAGATTGCCTAATGTGCACATCTTTGGACTGTGGGAGGAAACCGGAGTACCCGGGAGAAACCCACTCAGCACAGAGAGGACATTCAAACCCCACATGGAATCACCCAAGGCTGGGACATGAACCCTGGACATTCTTGGTGTGAGGCGGATGTGCTAATCACTATGCCAACACGCCACTGGAGGAATCCACTGCTTTCCAAAAACACACTGCTGGATACCTGTATTTTGCCAAAGCATACCTTGACACTGAACGATGCTATGGAAAAATGTCTTATGGACTGATAAAAACATGATTTGCACTTTATTAGTAATGTCATAATTAGCTGTGTGTACACTGTGTCTGTTCATAATTTGATTTTGAATTGTAATAACTTGTAAATTGTAAGTGTTGGATGCGAAGTGGAACTTTCTTCCACCTCGGTCTGTTTAGATTGGAAACTTCTTATTTCTGCTGCTTGAATTTCACAGGTCCGTACACAGATAAAAGTGTTCGAATTCACTTCTTAGAGATTCGTTTTAGGTCTTTATTAGTTTGTATTACTTTTGTGATGCTTTGTGGAAGATTTATGGTGGAAAGCAAAAGATAACTGTCAGGGCGCTCCTGTTCCCATGCCTCCGAGATCCCACCAGGTTTCAATGTTAAGAAATGGGAAATCTCACGTGAGTTCGCCAAAGCACCGTGAATGGCTTTGTTTAATCAGTTTAGAGTCTTATATAACATGGTTTAAGTGCTGTTTGAGAAGCAGTAGCTTTTGTATTAGTTCATGTAGAAGTTTGGATATTGAGGAAAATGATGAAATTAATATGTTAATGATATTTACATATCATTTGCATTGTAAAAGAGATCACGAAGAGTGAATAGTAATTATTTACATCCCCAAAGTCCATTGTTTATTTTATTTAAGCTATGTGTGTTGAGTTAATGGCAAAAAAGTGAGATACAGTTGAGTAATCCTGTCATTAGCACTATGATAATATAGTAGCCTTATACACTGGTTAAGAAGTGGATTTATGTTGATCTAAACAGATGCTGAAGCTGCTAAATGGGAGAAATGCATGAAGAAGTTTTGCACTGAGAGAAAAGTTTATTGCAAGGAATGCTTTTTGTTTGTAATTAATGTGTTAATTTTGAAGAAATATTGCACTTAAAGGATGTACATGCACTATTTGTGAATGTGTTAATGAGTTAATAGATGCGACCTGGAGGAAGACATGAGTGGTCCTGTGTTCACTGCGCTAACACTTGTATTTCACAGACCGCCATCTCATCTCTTTGTAACTGGGTGTCACCTGCCCGGGATCCATAACATATGTCTTTCTCGTGGTTGTGTGGGTTTCCTCCAGGTACTCCGGTTTCTACCCACAGTCCAAAGACATACACATTAGGCTAACTGGCTGTTCCAAATTGCCCCTAGGAGTGATGATTTGGTAAGCAGTTCAGGTTATACCCAGCCTTTGCCCAGAGTTGTCTGGGATGGGCTCCAGCCTTCCAGCAACCCTAATGAGGATACGGTACTACATACTGTGTAAAAATGCAGATGAAAGCATCGTGCCAACAATGAAATACAGAGGTGCCAGCATCATGAATTGGGGCTGCTTAGTTTCCTCCTGGTGTGGATCACTGAGGGGAAAATAAAATCCCAATTTTATCAAGGTATCCTATAGGATCCTATAGGATAATATCACCGTAGCTGCCTGCCCGCTGAAGCTTTACCCTACGACTTAAAAAAAAGTACAATGACCCAGTCAACATCAACATTTTAAACCCAACAGAGAGCCAAACAAACGAGAAACCCCAAGAATATGATGAAACTAAAGCAGCATTAACAAATTCATGAAACTAAAATGCTTGTTTGACGTTACTGCTGCTAAAAGAGATTTGACTAGTTATTAAATCCATGGGTTTACTTAATTTTCAATTTAATTGTGTTATTACTGTAAATACAGACTGTGCTAATTCATTATTAAAACTTAGATTTTAATATGATTGTGTACATAAATGTGTGCAGTTCAAAAGGCTTCACATGCTTTTAATCTGTCCTCATTGTAGGCAAAATGGAGGTGGACAAAAGAGGCTGGGATGAGTTTTCTCATGTGCCTCGTGACCAGTCTATCGAGAAATGTAGCAGTTAAGAGGGTAAGTGCCGCAGGTCTGTAGCTTTTCACGGATGTGACAGCTGACTGTTTAGTTACATTCAGGATTCCCTCGACTATTTCTGCTATATGAAAAATAGCCTTGGGTGCAAGGGTAGAGCGGTCACAGATTTTTATTTATTTATTTATTTTTTGGGGGGGTAGAAATGCAGCAGGGGATGAACGGTTGTTTTTGGTATACAATCAAACCAGTAAGTTGCACATAATAATAACATGTTTATTTTGCCTCCTGTGTACAATGTGGAAATTTGATATTAAAGGAAATGTTTCCAGACAAAAAGGAGTCACACTGTTTAAGGTATTTTAATACGGAGCTAGTTTAATTATTTATAAACAACACTGATCCCAAGACCCAATATAGTGATGACAAAAACTAACATAAAAGCTGTTTAGGGTGTACCCGGCATTCGTCTAGTGTTGGCTGAGACAGGCTGCAGCCAATGAGTGAGTGAGTGAATAGGGCGGCATGATCATGTAGTGGTTATCATGTCCACCTCACAGCAAGAATGTCCTGGGTTTGAGTCCCGGGTTCAGAGAAGGCATTTCTGTTTGGAGTTTGCATGTTCCAAAGACATGCACGTTAGGCTAATAGGCTATTCCAAATTGCCCCTAGGTGTGGATGTGAAGGTGAATGGTTGCATGTGTTGGTCTGTGATGGTTGAGTTGGCTGAGATAAGCTTCAGCCTCGCTGTGTCCACTACAGGATTAAGCGGCTTGTCATATGAGTAAGTTAGTGAGTGAGTCCTCAATACCCCTGTCCAAGGTATAGTAAAGTAGTACTGACTTCAATATACCCATGATGCAATGACCGATTTGACACCTCCGAGGCAAATTTCAACAGAAATCCCAAGAGTTTCCCTGAGTGCGTTTTGTGTCTGGGATTATTGTTGATGTTTTGAAGCAACCAGGAACACATGATGAGAGTAAAGAGAAAATAAAAGCCCCCAGAAGGTGACCTGCTCTGTCTTTAACAATGCAGCCCACCACAGCTTCTGGTCTGATGTTTGATAGGCAGTGGCTGACTTTGAGAGGGCTCAGGATGGATCATCGGAAGGGAGGGGCTTCTACTCTTGATCTTTGTTTCCTCCATCAAAGCATAAAAGTAATTAAGTTTTTTGGCGAGAGAGTGGTTTTCAGTGGTGGGGGGTGTAATCCCTTTTGTAATGCAGGATTACCCTAATTCCCTTCCACACTGAAAGTTGTGTTGTAATGAGCTGTTTATATTGGAATTTAGCAAATATGACGTCTCTCCTTAATGCTGATCTGGCTCAGCTATATGCAGCTGTATCCCCTGTGCTGTAGGCTACATTCCAGGCTTTGATTAGAGTTCAAACTTCTACTAGTGTCCCCTGCTTCTATCTTGGAAATTCATAGATCAACTTCCTGTTGCCCCCAGTGCAGCTAACTGGGTTATGAAATGCCAGCCATGTCTCTCACTGTCTATGGTGAGAGGCATGTAAAAGATCCATTGGTGATTTTCGTCAAGAGTAGCTGCATGGTCGTCAGCATCTTTCTGCCCTGTGATGGCCTGGCGAGCTGTCCAGGGTGTACTCTGCCCTCGCCCAGAGTCGGCTGAGATGGGTGCCAGCCTCCCCCCGACCCTAATTAGGATTAAGCAGTTCAGAAAATGAATGAATGAATGAACTTCCTGTTGGAGGGCGGCATGGTGGGGTAGTGGTGGTTAGCATGCCTGCCTCACAGCAAGAAGGTCCCGGGTTTATTGAGGGCATTTCTGTGTGTACTTTGCATGTACTCCCTGTGCAGCATGGGTTTCCTTGGGGTACTTTGGCATCCGAAGACATGCACATCAGGCTAAGTTGCTGTTCCAAATTGCCCCTAGGTGTGAGTGTGATGTATTGGTGAACTGTTCAGGGTGTATCCCACCTTCGCCCACATCCGGCTGAGATGAGCTCCAGCCTCTCCACATCCCTTGTAGGATTGTAGTTAAGTGGTTTGTGGTAAATGTATGAATGAATGACCTTCCTGCTGGTAACACTATCCAGACAGAATGTTTATTCATGACTGTGGTACAATACTCCTCTTGTGTTGTGCCACTGTGCTGACCTGAAAACAATCCTGGAGCTAATAAACCGTCTTCAGACCTGATTGTAGCAGATCGATATTCTAATAAATGAGGCCTTACTGAATGTCAGCTGAAGGTCAAGGTGAACTGGTGGTAGCAAATGTATGTGATACACACTGCAGCATCCATCTGATGTCATATAGGCCAGTTGTTTTCACCCATTATTTTTCTCATCAATACCCCTAAAATATTCAGTTGGGAGCACACCATGGAGGACCCCACTCACTCGTTCTCTAAGTCACTTAATTACAACCGTACTATAGTCGCGGGAAGACAGGCACCTATCTCAGCCAACTCACAACCATTCACACTCACTCTTACACATAGAGACAAGTTGGAACAACCAGTTAACCTGTGCATGCCTTTGGACTGTGGGAGGAAACTGATGTACCATGAGGAAACCATGCAAACACAGAGAACATGCAAATTCCAATTAGAAACTTCCGGGACTCAAACCAAAGACCTTCTTGCTGTGAGGCAGACGTGCTAACCACTACGCCACCGTTCCACCACCCTTTAGCTCACATTAATTATTTTACATTTGCATCATGTTTTCAAAACCAGCACAGCTGGAAAAAGTGGCTATGCAGCAGAAAACAACCAACAAAGTGTCCAAAGCATGAAGTGCAAAGGTTTCCAGAATGTGATGAGTCTGCTCACTAATGATTTCTCTCTGCTCACTGCAGGTGGTGAACTAAATACCCAAATATCTCTTCATGAAGCTCTATGAGTGACTGATAAAACATAATACATTAAGCTGCACGCATTTGTGTTCATTTAAGATTTGCTAAATCTTTGGCACAGCACAGTGAACCAGAAGATTCCTTAAGTTCATGTGAGGTGAGGTTGTTTTGCTAAAGTTGGAGTGGTACTAGAGGAGAGCTGATACACAATCTATAGATCGCTCACTCATTCATTTGCCGAAACTGTTAATCCTATTATAGTCAACCATTCACAATCATACCTAGGGGCAATTTGGAACAGCCTACTGTACATGTCTTTGGACTGTGGGAGGAAACCGGAGTACCCACGCAAGCACAGGGGGACCATGTAAACTCGTCCTCACCGAGCATTATGGATACGTGTAAGTTTCTCTTCAATAAAATGGAGCATGAAGCAGAATCTTCATCATGTAAGCCAGGAAAACCAGATTTGTGTTTGTCTGGATGATGAAGTAAGATAACACTAGCAGGTGGTCTGTCTAGTCCACAGCTGTCAATCACAAGACCTTTGAGGAAAAATAATAATGGAGCTGCCTGTGCTACATACTGCTTAACATTCAAAATTCACAGTAAATCTGCAGCATATCAACCACCATTATTCACAATGCCCCACTAAAATGGGACTAGTCAGCGGCATGTTTCTTTAATGACACCCCCCGCACGCCACCTTTCCTCCCAAGGACAATTATTGTAAAATGTATGGTACTGTATACATATTCTCTATTTTCTGGAGCAGCTGGCTGGACTGTGGTTTAAAATGCAGGTAAAATTCAGGGTCTATGTGATACACTTGAAGTAAGTCACACATATATGCAACAACTACTCACATGTTGACAGTGGAATAACGATAAATTCATTTTGGTGAGATGAGAAAGAAAAAAAAAAAAAAATATATATATATAAGCTCTCACTGCAGCATGAATAAGGAATCAAATATTTTTTTTATAGCATGTGGATGTGACCCAAATTAGTGTAAAATACCCTCTATTGTTTGAAGGTTTTACCTGATGAATGTGATTTGACCTTTCGAGGTCGCTCAAGGTCAAAGGTTATTGACTCATTTAAAAGTCCATATATGGTTTCCTATTAGTGTTCTGTAGTAACAAAAACTGCACTCATCTTGATGTTATAAACAGTCTATCTCCAAAACTTTGTGACCTTGTCCTTCATCTTTGACCTTGACATTCCAAAATTAGATCATCCATGGATCTCAGGTAGCATAGCGTCCCCACCAAGTTTGGTGAAAATACGTTTAGGGGTGTGGTCAGGATTATCCACAAACAAACTGACAAACAAATGACGGTGATAATCATATATAAGTCCCATTTACTGTTCTGTGTAAACTAAATTGGTGTGTGTGATGCACTCATGGATGTCATAAAGCAGTTGCACTCTTAGCAAATTTGTTAATGACACAAATTTTTTATTTAAATCATTTAACCCTTTGAACCCTGACCTATATATAGCCACCCCATCATCCGCTCTGAACTTTCCATTAAAAAACACAAAAAGCATCATATTCATGTCTATTGATTTCCAGCTGGCTAAGCCCCCTTTCGTACCACATCCATATCCCCACCCACATCCCCTGCCACACCCATCTCCTCCAGTATTTCCGGGTCCAGTATCCGATTTATTGCTAATATAAATCTGGTTGGTGTTGTTTGATTCACTTGACACATCATTGTTCTTGTTTTTACAGTCACTTTCATTGGTTTTATTGTTGCTGTCTCAATCCAAAGGGGTCACATGCAATGCCTGTGCAGCACTGACATGACAGTAACTTGTATTTGCCAAAAATCCCAGGAAAAACCGCGACGGCGAGGTAAAGCCTGACCAGCTCGCTAGTCTATCTTGACACATACTCATACCTAGGGTCAATTTGGAATAGCCAATTAGCCTAATATGCATGTCTTTGGACCGAGGGAGGAAGGCGAAGTACCAGGAGGAAACCCCCACAAGCATGGGGATATCATGCAAATGACACACCGAAACACCCTCGTCGAGCCCGGGACTCAAATCCAGGACTGAAACCCAGGAACTTCTTACTGTGAGGCGGATGTAAAGAAATGAGTGAATGAGTGAGTGAATGTTTACAAATCCATAGCTGTGTTCAGTGTTTTCATATACAGTGGGGATCGAAAGTTTGGGCACGCCAGGTAAAAATTTGTATTAATGTGTATAAAGAAGCCAAGGAAAGATGGAAAAATCTCCAAAAGGCATCAAATTACAGATGAGACATTCTTATAATATGTCAAAAAAGTTAGATTTTATTTCCATCATTTACACTTTCAAAATAACAGAAAACAAAAAA
>JAOUQZ010043736.1:0-12587 GCA_028564935.1 Neosilurus hyrtlii | reverse complement strand
TCTATCTATCTATCTATCTATCTATCTATCTATCTATCTATCTATCTATCTATCTATCTATCTATTCATCCATCCATGGATCCATTTAACTGCCTGTCTATCTACACATCAATCTATCCACTTGATTCTCTCTGTCTCTCTCTTTCTCTCTCTCTCTCTCTCTGTCTCTCTCTTTCTCTCTCTCTTTCTTAATCATTCTTTAACCATCTATCCATCCATAAATTAGTCTATCCATTTATGTCTGTCTGTCTGTCTTTCTGTCTATTCATGTATAGTCTTACTTTACCTATCTATTCATTTATTTATTTATTTTTAATTTTCGTTATTTTGTATAAATGTCACTATTTGAATAATTATGTTTTTTATGTGTATAAATGATTATATATATGTGTGTGTGTGTGTGTGTGTGTGTGTGTGTGGAGTAGTGTGCAGTGAAGATTCTACACCACCACTTTTGTGTAAAAGGGCTCCTAATAAAAAGAAGTAAAATGACTTCTCTATAATTTCTTTTGGTGAAAATGTATTGAACGATGCTATTGTAGGCAATGAGCACCAATAAAATCATTCCGACAAGTATATGAAGGTAAAAGTATAAATAATAAACAAAAACACTGAAAATACCAATTTTTCAGAAAAATTGAAAGGTGTCACAAATTTATTTTTTTTACTTTTGCATAACATGAATGAACTTCAAACCATATGGAACGGTTTAAATTAAAAAATACATTGATGACTTTACACTAAACAACATAAAGATAAATCAGAAACCAAGTAATATTCAATTATTTATTTAATGTAATATTGGATCAAATTGATGAGAATAAGTAAACAAATAGTAATAACAAAAATTACATTCTCTTTTTTGAGAAAAAAGTCAATATTTATTGAGGCCACCATTTACTTTGATTACAGCATTTAAGATTTCAGACATAGTGTTCACATGTTTTTAATTTCTTTACTCGTTAAACCGTTCCATATGGTCTAAAGTTCATTCATGTTATGCAAAAGTAAAAAAAAATGTTACATTTTTTTCTGAAAAATTGGTATTTTCAGTGTTTTTGTTCATTATTCATACTTTTTACATCAATATACTTGTCGAAATGATTTTTTTGGTTCTTGCTGCCTACAATAGCATCGTTCAATATATTTTCCAAAAAATTATAGAAAAGTCATTTTTTACTTCTTTTTATTAGGAGCCCTTTTACACAAAAGTGGTGGTGAATAATCTTCACTGCACACCATGTGTGTGTGTGTGTGTGTGTGTATATATATATATATATATATATATATATATTATATTTAATTTTTTATATATACATATAAATTTCCTCCTTTTTTACTTTATTCTCATTTATTTGTTTCGATTTGGTGAAAGTGTTCCCTCTTTTATTTCCAGACTGCAAAAATCCCCTAAGGAAGTATCTACACAGTGAAAAGTACCACAGTGATTGTGCTGGTGCACGTTAATAGGTCTCGGGTTTACAGTTAAACCGACTCGGCATGTTTTCCTGCTTCCATAAAGTATTGTAACATTGATCCCTTTGCTCTTTTACTTTAATTATATCTCAAATCAGTGATTCCAGGGCGAGAAAGGACGTCCTTACTTTCTACCTTCATGTGGTGAGGAATCCCAGGCTCACAGTTTCACTGATTTTTATTTGTGGGGTAAAAAAAAAAAAAACAAAACAAAACAAAAAAATCATAATCAGGGTAAAAGTTGGTGCTTTCGGAGTGTACGGTTAATACAGCCATCTCTTAATCAGGAGGCAGTAAGGAGGAGGTGCAATTGAGCCCTTTGTTTGATGAATAAATCCTCTAAACGCCTCATTCCAGGAAGAAATCATTATTTGGACGGATGCAGTGGAACAGATACTGTATATCTCTGAGGTGCAGGTGCATTTTGCTCTTTCTACCATATCCACTTACTAAAGACTAGAAACATCATAAACCTGCAAATGGATGCCTTTCATTAAATAAGGTAATAAAAAGGGTCTCTAGCATTTAATCCAGAGTTGAATGTGACAGCTGTTGAGTTAAATTTTGTGCTCTGCTACTAAAAGAAATGAATAAAGGTCCAGCGTGCAGCCACTGTGTTCACAAATATCCATATGTCCAGATACGCTAGAGGTCACAAGCGACATCTGAGGTTCAGATCAATGACACAGCGTGTTTATCAAACACATTTTTAATCAGCAACAGTTAAATAAATAACTAGCATACATAAATTAATTAGAGACCCCTAGTGAGCTGTTCAGGGTGTGCCTCACCTTTGACCAAAGCCGACTAAGACGGGCACCAGCCTCATGGTTTCCCCTACAGTTAAGGTGTGTGTGTGTGTGTGTGTGTGTGTGTGTTGGCCCTGCGATGTTCTGGAGATCTGGTCAAGGTGTTTCACCCAGAGTTGGCTGAGACAGAATTAAGTGGTTTAGTAAATCTGTGAGTAAGTATTCAAAGAGTGCAAACCTCCACCAAGCCAAAAATTAAATATTCATTTATTCATTTTCTTAGCTGATTAATTATAATCAAGGTCACAGGGAGGCTGGTGCCCATCTCAGTAGACCCTGGGTGAAGGTGGGGTACACTCTGAACAGCTCACAAGGTGTTCACAGGGCCAACACACATACAATCATTCATACTTACACTCACACTTAGGGGCGATTTGGAACAGATAATTCCCCTAATGTGAATGTTTATGGACTGTGGGAGGAAACCGGAGTACCTGGAGGAAACCCACACAAGCACAGGGAGCATATGCAAACTCCACACAGAGACGCCATCGCAGAGCCCTAGAATCGAACCAAGGACCTTCTTGCTGTGAGGCGAACGTGCTAAACACTACGCCACCGTGCTGCCACCCCCCAAAAAAAAACAGAAAAGAACCACAAAAACGTACGTCACAGTGTTAAAAAGTCCTTTAAAAAATTTAGGATCTTAAATTTGATGGAAATCATCTTGAAAATCTAATGAAGTCTTCTTCGTCCAAAGCGTAGCGTAGAGTTTCATGAACATCAAAGCAGAGGTTTCAGTGTCATCCCGCTAACAAACACAGAAACTGAAGGTGAAACATAACCTGTTGTAGGTGTAATGAAAATAAGAATGCTTTCTTTCACCTAATGCACTGCTCAATGGAACCATCAGGAATTATTTTAAAACTTTACCTGCATATAATCTTTGGGCTCCTAAGATTTTATAACCAATGACACATTTATAATCATAGTTTGTAGTCTTGAACAGTCATCTTTCTTTCCTTTTTTTCTTTCTGTTCCTGAACCTTTCATCAGCATAACACACTCCAATCAAGTTTGAATTATTTAAAGGCTTTTGAGTTGAATTCAAGTGATTATTATAACAACTTAAAATAAAAGACTCCTGACTGTGTCACACTAGTACTCGCTTTGAGAGTCACCGCCCTGTGCTATTTAGCTCTGACGACTTAAAAGGTTCGACTTGTTGATCAAACTTGCTTTTTTTAACATAGGGCTTTCAAGTCTTCATCTTCTTCATCTTCACCTTCTTCCATTTGTTCTGGGGTCGAGTCCAGACGTGAGGTCCAGACGTCCCTCTTTCCAGCCATTTCCTCCAGCTCCTCCAGGGGGAAGCCAAGGCGTTCCCAAACCAGCCGAGAGACATAGTTTTTCCAGCATGTTCTGGGTCGACCTCGGAGTTTCTTCCCGGTCGGACATGCCCGAAACAGCACACCAGGGAGGCGTTCGGGAGGCATTCTAATCAGATGCCCGAGCCACCTCAACTGGCTCCTCTCCACGAGGAGGAGCAGCGGTTCTACTCCGAGCTCCTCCCGGATGACAGAGCTTCTCACCCTATCTCTAAGGGAGAGACCTGCCACTCTGTGAAGGAAACTCATTTCAGCCGCTTGTATTCGTGATCTCATTTTTTCGGTCACTACACAAAGCTCGTGACCATAGGTGAGGGGAGGAACGTAAATTGACTGGTAAATTGAGAGCTTTGCCTTCCGGCTCAGCTTCCTCTTTACCACCACTGAACCAGTACAAGCTACACTTTACAGCAGAGGCTGCACCGATCCGCCTGTTGATCTCCTGCTCCATCCTTCTCTCACTCGTGAACAAGACCCTAAGATACTTGAACTATTCCACTTGGGGCAGGACGTCATTCCAGACCCGGAGGGTGCATTCCACCCTTTTCCAGCTGAGAACAATGGCCGCTCCACACTCAGCTGTGAATCACTCCAATGAGCGCTGGAGGTGCCGGCTTGATGAAGCCAAAAGACAACAAAGTCATTCACAAAAAGCAGAGACAAGGTCCTATGGCCACCAAACCAGAGCCTCTCAATGCCTTGGCTGCACCTAAAAATTCTATCCATAAAAATTATGAACAAAACCGGTGATAATGGACAGCCTTGGCAAAGTCATACCCCCACTGGAAACGAATTCGACATTCGACGTGACATCTGATTACCAATTTGGACCAAGCTCTGGCTTTGGCAATATAGAGACTGAACGGCCCGTAGCGACAGTTCCGGTTTAACATATTCCTGGAGCACACCCCACAACATAGAGCTCCCCACTTCCACTGTAAACAGTGTTTGTGGAGTACTGTTTCCCCCTGCTGAGGTGCCGGATGGTGACCGAGAACCTTTTCAAAGCCAACCGAACTCCTCCCACACCCAACATTTTGCTTCAGCAACAGCACGGGCTGCAGCACATTTGGCCTGTCGGTACCCGTCCGCTGCCTTGGGGGTCCCACAGGCCAAAAGGACCTGATAGGCCTCCTTATTCAGCTTGATATCCCCCTCACCACTGGTGTCCACCATCTGGTTCAGGAGTTGTCCCGATGACAGGCCTTGATGACCTTCTGGCCCCAACTCCAGGCTGCCGCTTCAATAATGGAGACACGAAACATGGTCCATTCAGACTCTATGTCCTCGGCCTCCATTGGGATGTGGTTGTAGCTCTGCCGCATGTGGGAGTTGAAGCCCCTTCTGACAGGAGACTCTGCCAAACATTCCCAGGAGACCCTAACTACACGCTTGCGTCTCCCAGATCTGGAGGGCAGCCTCCCCCGCCATTGGAGCCAGCTCACCACCAGGTGATCGGTTAACAGCTCAGCTTCTCTCTTCACCCGAGTGTCCAGAACATGCGGCCGCAAGTCCGATGACACGACAAAGAAGATTATTGAACTGCGGCCCAGGGAGTCCTGGTGCCAAGTGCACTTATGGACACCCATATGTTCGAACATGGTGTTCATGATGGACAAACCCTGATGAGCACAGAAGTCCAACAACAAAACACCATTTGGGTTCAGATCGGAGAGGCCGTACCTACCAATCACACCCATCCAGGTCACACTGTTACTGCCCGCATGGGCGTTGAAGTCTCCCAGGACAAAGAGAGAGTCCCCGGGGGGGGTGCCCTCTAGCACATCAATGCTTTAAAGTGTTGGAGGTGTAAAACTAGGTGCTTTAAAGTGTAAAATAAACACATAAACAAGGTTTAAATCCGCAACATGAAAAGAAAGCACCTGGACTCAATACATCACCAAATAACTGATTAGCTTTGCTTTTGTCATTTACTCACTCACTCATTTACTGAACCGCTTAATCCTGACACCAGGGTCAGGAGCCTATCTCAGCCAATACGAAGCGAAGGGAAGGACTACCCTGAACAGCTTGCAGGGCAACACACACAACCATTCACACTCACTCCTAGGGGAAATCTGGAACAGACAATTAGCCTCATGTGCATGTATTTGGACTGTGGGAGGAAACCAGTGTACCTGAAGGAAACCCATGAAAGCACGGGGAGAACATGCAAACTCCACACAGAAACGCCCTCACCAAGCCCCAGGACTCGAACCCAGGGTACACTTCAATTTTACTAGTGCTAACCACTGTGCCAACAGATAGGTCAAATGTCTGCACCTGAACCATGCATAAAAAATTTTAATAATGTAAAATTAGTAAAATTAAAGTGTACCTGTGGAACCATCAACCGTTCCTTCTAGCGGTGGATTTCGCTTTAGCGACTTTTTTCTATTTATCGACCACCTTACACTCAGTGAAAAATTGTTCATTATTCTAAGATAGGGAGCCAATCGGATCTGTTCCGACATTTACAATGTAGTATATTCATTCATCCATTATTGCATTCATTCACCCAACCGCTTAATCCTACTAGGATCGCAGGGAAGCTGGAGTCTATCTCAGCCGACCCTGAGCAAAGGCAGGGTACACCTTGAACAGCCCACCAGTCCATCACAGGGTCAACACAAACACAACCATTCACACTCACACCTAGGGGTACAGCCAATTAGCCTGACGTACATGTCTTTGGACTGTCAAAGGAAAAGCACACAAGCACGTGGAGAACATGTAAAACCTCATAAAAATGCCCTCGCCAAGCCCTGGGAATCAAACCCAGGGCTTTCTTGCATTAAGGCGGACATGCTAAACACTATGCCACCATGCTGGCAAAGTTTATACTCGTTATTTAACTTTATTTTGTTCTTTTTTGTTGTCTGGATACGAAATAGCCTACAGTACTGTCACTTACCAAGTATATATCCTCCATGGAGGAACACCAAAGCCCCCGTTGAGCCTCCGCATTTACTGTACTAATGTTTTCCCATGGAGCCTCAACCTCAGAAATACAACATTTTCTGCGGCTCCAGTTGGAACACACCTTCTGGTTTGTGCTGGTGACCATAATATTAGTGGTTTGGGAACATATGCAATACAAATTCTCAATTTTAAAGCGAAAAACTACTGTGTCCCTACATCGTGTTTCCACCCTGGGTCTCCAGATATGATATACAGTACATCACCCATGTTTATGTTTATATGTATAACTCTTTGTTGGGGTCTCCAACAATGTTCCTGGAGATCTACCTTCATGCAGGTTTTATCTCGCACCAAAATCTAACACACCTCTTTTAGCTGATCAAGAACTTTTTAAGGCAATGATTAAAAGGGTTCATAATTAGGATGGAGGTAAAGTTTTCAGGAAGGTAGCTCTTCAGGAACAGGTTGATTCAGTGTGTCTGTGGAAACCCTGTCTGAATCCCTTGCAGAGCAGCAGGAGATATATACTTGTTAGGTGACAGTAGTGTATAATGTGGTATGGCCGTTTAGTCATTAAAGTGGACCTGTGGTGAACTAGCGTTGCTAGCTATTTAAAACAATCATGTACAACATCAGCGGATGCTTTCGGCAACATCGGTCCTTGCCCGTTTTTAATGTATGTGCAAGTGTTATGACTCTAGGCATGCTCAGAGGCATGTCGCTGATCTGATAGTCTGTTCCAGCCTGCTAGTGACATCAACGTGTTGGATTGGCTGGGCTACGTCACTTGGATTATGGTCCAGTGCTGAGCAGCACAAACAACAAGCACAGAAATCACGGAAAACATTTATTTTTGTTTCTAAACCAACTGACGACAGGAAAGCCGAGTCGGCAAGACGTTAGCTGCATAAACCATTTTGGATTTACCGCCACACTCATCTCTGGCAGCATTCTCGTCCTTAGAGTCACTATAATGTGATATCTCACTGTCTCCACAAGAGACGCCAACCCCGCCCAACATGCTGACGTCACTTCCGTTAATTACCAGTTTTGTGCTTTTTAATGGTCATTTTATGGTAAAATAAGCATCTGTATCACTTAAACTTATTACTTTCGCACAAATTAAGTAAGGATGACCAATATCGCACGACCTTAATACACACACAGTACCGCCACAATATACTTACGGGACTTTTGCTGGATAATGATGAAAGAAAAGCTAAAGATGGACTATTGGTCTATTTTGCTCGTCATATTGATTTGTGTACTGCAGTGTTTTTATGCACATACCGTTTGACTTTAAATCCTCTTGGGTCAAACAAGTGTTTCAGGCACTCATTCTGCATTTCCCCCTTTTAACCAGAGCTGACGTGTTCTTTCTGGTGTTTCCTGTGAACATCGCTGAATGTCCGCCTTCTGAATAGTTGCTCAATTAGGCAGTCATCAGTGGCTCTTAACTCCATAAACTTAATTGAGTTATTATTTTATTTAATTTAATTTTCGTGATTATCTGACTCATTTGATTTATCCTGACCTCAAAGGCCAAATAACAGCAGTTACAAAAGACTGAACTCTTATTTACTTACTCTCCAGGCTTATACTTGACTGGGCGCAGCATGGTGGCGTTAGGGTTAGCATGTTCCTGTCAAAGCAAGAAGGTCCATGGGTTTGAGTTCTGATCTCAGCAAAGGCTTTTCAGTATGGATTCGCTATAATCCATACAATTTTATTACCATGGCCACATCTTGCTCAGAATATTGTTGCGGGTCATACCAAAGGCTAAGTGAGGCTTTTTCTATTGGAGATTAGCTAGTGCTGGGACTGAAGCAGAAATATCTATAACTGCTAAATTCATATAGCCTTCCATGTCTTTCATACTTGAAAGCCAGATTAGCAACCAGCAATTTTTTTTTCCATTGCACTCACCAATAGCGACAGAAACATGAGAAAGGTTTGCTAAAGAAAACTAAACATGTTGTGTAAAGCTAAATCCGAAAGTTGTGTCAGTACTTATGCTGGGAACATTCCTTGGATTGAGAGTTGGGTTCCACATGTGTAGAGGTAGATATTCTGGACTAGACAAATCACCTAAATGTTATTCATGCCTCCAGGGTTCTTGGATTTTTCTCCAGTAGACGTTTACGACGTCTAGACCAGCACATACTAAAAAAAGTTCCCAGACTGTTCCTGTTCCAAAAGAACAGAACACAGAATTGTGAGTGCAGCAGGTGAGGGCGGTAGCTTTGGTGAGTCAGTATGCCACAGAATGTCATGCTATCAACAACCGGCAGCATGAGGTGGCTCAGTGGTTAAGGCTCTAGTTTACTGATTCTAACTTTAGGGGTTCAATTCTGAGTACCACCCAGCTGCCACCGTTGGGCCCCTGAGTAAGGCTCTTAACCCTGGATTGCTCAGGATGGTAAAAATTATAAAAGTAAACGAAAAAATGATGTAAGTCACCTGTGCTGAATGCATTTGTATGATTTTATTATATCAGTGAAGCAAAAAGACGACGCAGAGAGGGCAAACCTCAGCCAAGCCAAGCAATGTCAAAAGTCTTAAAAAGACTAATTAAGTCTTCCTTGTTCGAAGCCCTACAACTGGAAGAAATTTCATGGAAATTCAAACATAGCTTTTTACAAATAAGAGAAAGTACACAGCACCCCCTGCTGGGCCTGCTATAGTAGACTTAGACTTAGTACGTCATTTCCAAAAAATTGTTAAACTTTTTTGCGTAATACTGCTAACAAATTAACAAACACACAGCCCAAGGTGCACACATAACCTGCATGGCAGGGCTAATGAGCACCAGGTTAGGTTTTAAGTGACGTTAATTGTTCACGGGTGTCAAAACTTCATTGGATGATGAGAAGTCAGGGTAACCCTTCATGAGCACAGGCCTCAACAATGTTTGAGAAATTGAGCGTACTGTGCATCAAGATCAACGGATCACCACCATTAAGAAACTGGCTGACATCATGAAAGTTTCATTTGGAGCAGTTCAGGGAAACCACATGTCCAACGTTTCGCAGGGTTGGGCTGAGATGCTAAAGGCTTGCTAAAGCATATTGAGGGTTCCTTATAAACTCGACTGAACACACAAAAACACACACAAAATCAGGTGTCAGACAGAATCGATTTCAGCAAGTCACACTGCAGTCAAGGGGCTGCACGGTGGCGCAGTGGTTAGCATGTTTGTCTTATTGTAAGAAGGTCTCGGGTTCGATTTCCAGGCTTGGGGAGTTTCTGTGTGGAGTTTGCATGTTCTCCCATGCTTGTATGGGTTTCCTCTGGGTACTCCAGTATTCTCCCACGGTCCAAAAATATGCACAGTAAACTAATTGGCTGTTCCAAATTGTCCCTTGATGCGAGTGTGAATGGTTGTGTGTGTTTGCCCTGCGATTGCCTGGCGAGTTGTTCAAGGTGTATTATGGGTTGCAGGGTTACATATATGGCATTTGGAAGATGCCGTTAACCAGAGTGAATTACATTTAGCATTTTATACAACTGAGCAATTGAGGGTTAAAGGCCTTGCTCAAGGGCACAAGAGTTGCAGCTTGGTGGCACTGGGGCTTGAACTCCCGACCTTTGTTCACTAAACACTGAGCCACCACTGCCCACAATAAGAGTGCAGGGTTGCAGTGGTTAGCATGTCTGTATCACTGCAAGAAGGTCCTGGGTTTGAGTCCCGGACTTTGAGTCCCTGACTCTGAGTCCCTGGCGTTTCTGTTTGGGTTTTGCATGCTTTCTCTATGCTTGTGTGAGTCTTTCTCCAGGTACTCTGGTTTCTTCCCAAAGTCCAAAGAAATGCACATTATGCTAATAGACTTTTTTAAATTGGCCCAGGGTGTGCGTGTAAATGGTTGTATGTGTTTAAGGGTTTTTTCAGTTTAGGTTTAATTTGTTTTACAAACGCATACATAACTTGTATTTCTATTTTGAGAAACTGAGTAGATTTAGTTTATTTCCTGTGTTAGTTTTAGATTTTACTTTACTTCACATTTCTGCCACCTTCTGGAGCCAGTCCGTTACTGCCTGATCTTTATCTTTAAAGTGGTGTAGCAACTACAGTGCAAATTAAGCGGATTTTAACTGCGGTTCTATCTGGTTTTATTTTGCATTGCATTGTTTGTTGTATTTGTTTGTTTGTTTTTTTGTTTGTGTTTTTGTTTTAGACTTTTTTTGAAAACTAGAGTTATTATTTTTAATTTTAGGTTTCCGCTAGTTTTAGTTGTTGCCTTACATTTGGTTAAATATATAAAATAATTACCCTTGGCATAGTGGTTAGCATGTCAGCGACAGAGCAGCTAGGTTTTTGAGTTCCAGGCTTTTGGGGGGGGGGTTGTGTGGGTTTTCTCCAGGTACTCCAGTTTCCCTTCACAGTAAAAAGACATGCATGCACATTAGGCTAATTGGCTGTTATAAATTGCCCCAGATGTTAATTATGAGTGTTTTTGTGTGTGTTGGCCCTGTGATTATCTGGCGAGCTGTTCAGGGTGTACTCCTCCTTCGCCAAAAGCCAGCTAAGAATGGCCCCAGCTTTCCTGTGGTCCTGATAGAATAAATCGGTTAGGTAATTAAAATGAATGAAAAAATAACTCGGCTCTGAATGCAATTCCCTTTCATCATCCCCACTCGGTTGCTTCCCTTCTTACGTGGTAATGGTTTAGTCATCGTTATTCAGAGAATCCATGATTAAAGTTTGCTAAATTAGATATTTTATGCCAACAAATTCCCTTCCAGCTTGAAATGTTGAATTAAACTGAATTTATTCAAACCACCAAGATGTTTTACTTCATCCACAGTAAATACTTTAGCACTATTATCAGGCAAGTTTATGTGCCATCTGTATCAGTCTATAGCCCCAGCTGTTGTTTCGGCAGGAATATTTATAGCGGATGCAGATCAGGATCACAGCTTTACGTGCTTGTTTATTTATTTCCAGCATCCTTTTTTCCCTTAAACCATCCTCACACATGCCTCTTCATCCGATTATTTAAGATAATCCCTTTTCGTGTCATTTCCGCAGTTCGGCTGAAAGTGTTTGCTCATTTTCTTCTGAATGCTGCTTGTTCTGGCGTCATATCACTTCACATCATCTCACATGTTGATATCCTGCGTAGGCCCACCTGCACGTATGCATCAACTTGTTTGTGCACTGAATGATACTGCCGTTCCAAGATTCTCAGCTTGTGTGTGAGCTTGACTTTGCATTGCATCCGCTGAGGACAAAAGCCTGTCATCATCCCGGGTTTTGAAAATCGATGTAAAGATGAGTGTATTGCCAAGGAACACTCAGAGACTTGTGAGATGATGGATCAAGTTCAGGCCAAATTAAAACTGAGATCCATTTATCAATTTTCAAGGGGAATAAAACTCAAACCTTAAAAAATCAAGTGTTCATGGATAGTATACTGAATGTCAATACTCAGCAAACCATACTTCTTTTATTACAACCTTCTTTGCAAAAATAAATAAATAAATGAATAAATAATAATTAGTCCTCACTCAAGGAGGCAACACTGTACTGTGAAAAATGGGGTGGGAGTGATGTTAAAGACACAGTGCTGTGCATTAAATGTATATTATATGTGGGGCAGCACAATGGCGCAGTCGTTAGCGCGTCCTCCGCACAGTGAGAAGGTCCCGGGTTCGATTCCCGGGCTCGGCGTTTCTGTGCGAAGCTTGCATGGGTTTCCTTTGGGTACTCCCGTTTCCCCCCATGTCTGCGCTGGCATGGCAAGCTGTTGAGACTGACATATCACAGCCATCACTGGGCAAAGGCACCATCGCAGTGCCAGCACACATACAACCATTCATACGCACATTTACACCTAAAGGCAATTTGAAACAGCCAATTAACCTAATGTGCATGTCTCTGGACTGTGGGAGGAAAATGTATGTAAGTATGTTAAAATGTAAGTAAAAAACACCTGATAATGAAAAAAAAAAAAAATTAAAAACAAAAAAAAAGGAAAAACATTTATATATGTATATATGTGTGTGTGTGTGGTTACAATAACATGTGTTTGTTAAATTTTCCTTAAATAAA
>JAOUQZ010043735.1:0-12589 GCA_028564935.1 Neosilurus hyrtlii | reverse complement strand
AGAAATAGGAAAAATCAGCAAGCAGATCCTCGACCGCATCAACAGAAACATCACAAAAAAATCCAAACTCAACCAATTAATCACCTGATATGCATTATATCCAATTAGCATTCAAGTAATTCAAGTAAAGAAAATTGTATCCAGTCGACTACCTCCTCCAAGCCATAAGAAAAGGTCTTGTTTTAAATCTGCCAAGTTGTAACTTGTGGATTGAGAACCCTTGACACATCGTTAGATGTATAATAAAAGCTTTGGTTAATATAAAATCTGCTGGTGCCCTTTTTTTTGTTCATCCATACAGCCCATCAAATTACATTTTTATAATTAACCAGTGGCAGACCAATTATAAATGTCTCACACAGTGTCATATGGGTAAGACACTAGTGTGTACAGCACGCTGGGATGGAAGGAGTATTAAATACATTAAAAATTAAAAGCAGAGACTCTGGCATGACTGACTTTGACAGCATAAGAGAGAACCAGAAGGAGGACAGACATGAAGGCACCCTGTGATTTAAGGCAATCAGCCACTCCACTGTCGACGAACCAGGATATACACATGCCAAGGATCAAGTATGGAAGGGCCCTAACCAAGAAAAAGAAGTCATTAACTTGCCCTTGCACAGCAGCAAACACCTTTTTACACCTGACTGTTGCACCAAGAACATGAAAAACACAACTATCTTTGCCAGTTTTGCATTTGAGACTCTGTCTGTATATTACTAGAATTCACTATAAAATCAGTCTACATATAAATTGAAAATGTGCTCAAATTCAAGAATAAACAAAGCACTTTACTGTACGGCTGTCAATGAAACTGATTCCCTTGCATTCCCTAATTGGGTGATTGCTGAAAAAAGCAGCTGGATGAATTCTTAAAATTATAACACAATTAGTTTTTGTCAAGATATGTATATTTACATTTTCCTTTTTTCATGACATTCTGAACAGGAGGTGACTTTTTGTCCTTCTTGAGGAAAAAGAAAGATGATCTCAAGACAAAGCAGCTACTAAAGTTTGCTCTAGATGCAGCTGCAGGAATGGCGTACCTGGAGCTTAAGAACTGTATACACAGGTAGGAAACACTATAATATCCACAGCAGGAACCACCACAGTTGAGCATTTACTGTGGCATACAATCATTATTTTTATGTCAGTTATGAATGTTGTTTTAATGACCTAAGCAATAATGCATGCTTTGTTTTTTGTACTTTATTGGTGGGAATAATGCAAAATACTGAGACTCTAGTACCATGCTTAGCCTAAGAAATGCATTTTAATTTGTAGAAAAATTGGAGACTGTCTAAACCCCATACAGCTTAATATAGCTGTAAAAGTAGACTGAGATGGTGGAAGATAATGCAGCATTTAAAAAAAAATTACTTATGTATGTATTTATTTAATTTCTTATTTTCAGTTTAGATTCTCAGTTTGTTTAAATTCCATTTTCGTTTTTTTTTTTTTTCAATTTGATAGGTGTTAACTTTTTTATATACTCTGAATATTAGAAGGAAAAGACTAGATTGCATTGCAATTCAACCAAAGAAAATTTCCACATGCTTGGGTTTAGATTCCCCCACCCCCTATATTGCTCCAGGGTAAGCGAGAAAGCGGACCAACACACATGGACTCATGGTCAACCACTTCTACTTTAAATAATGATTCTCCAGAATTTTTAGACACATACACTTGAATAAGGCAACACAGGATAGGCTACTTAGAGTGTAGTCATCAGTAAAGACGTGACTAGTTGCAATGCATTCACTCGGCACAGGCCCACGATTTTTCCCCATTGCTCCATGTGAGTCATTGTTTACAAAAAGAACAAAAAAACACATACAGGAACAAAAATAAAAGAAAACAAATAGGGTGTGGCTAATACAAACACACAAAAAAACCTGTTAACACATTTATTTTTGTAACTTGAATGCATAATTCTCAGATCTAATGTAAAGAAATGGTTATAGGACAAACCCTCACTAAACATGAAGTCTAATATTTGTTTATAAATAGGTGCAACAGGTAATAGAAACAAAATATGAGCCAACATGTCTCTTTTTTCTGTAATCCTGATCCACACAGATGATCATCTGTATTCCTGCTGTTTCGATAGCCACACTGTTCAAAGTGATCAATCAAAGAAGTGTCATCATCCATTGTCTCTGCCTCCAAAATCTCAAATCCCAACTTTTCAAACAAATGTACAAATATTGTGCACCCATACTAATGTGTGACACTGTCATGTGTATGCTTTTGTTTGTATTTTAAACTAGTTAAATGCTGTATCAGCACCATTCATTCATTCATCTTCTGCTTCTTCCGGGGTTGGGCAGTGAGGTCCAGGCGTCCCTCTCCCCAGCCACATCCTCCAGCTCTTCCAGTGGGGTCGCCAAGGCATTCCCAGACCAGCCAAGAGATGTAGTTTTTTCAGCGTGTTCTGGATCGGCCCCGGGGTCTCTTCCCAGTTGGACATGCCCGAAACACCACACCAGGAGTCATTCGGGAGGCATCAGCCCAAAAAGGAGACATGGGTCCGCCCTCCCATAGACCCAACACCTTTGGGAGGGGCAATAGGGGTTGGGTGCAATGTGAGTTGGGTAGCAGCCGAAGGCATGAGTTCTGCTGGACCGATCCTTGGCTACCGCCTCTGGCTTTTGGGCTATGGAATGTCACCTCTCTGGCGGGGAAGGAGCCTGAACTGGTGTGTGAAGTTAAGGGATACTGACTAGATATAGTTGGGCTCATCTCAACACATAGCTTGGGCTCTAGAACCACCCTTCTCGTGAGGGGCTGGACCTTGCTTTAATTCAATTCAATTCAGTTTTATTTGTATAGCGCTTTTTACAATTGACATTGTCTCAAAGCAGCTTTACATAGTAAAATTATATTAGGGAGGAATCTAAAAATTTTTCTACAACCCCTACACATCAGTAATGAGCAAGCCCGCGGCGACAGTGGCAGGAGCGAGGGGCTTCCAAGATAAGAACTCCAGCCAGCATCAGCACACCAGGACAGACCACCGGACTCACAGAGCAGAAGGATCAGGAGGATCAGGGTCACCGACATCCAAGGCGTAGCATGTGTACCTCAGCAAAACACAGAGGGGGGGGGTTGTTAGGTGTTCTTATAAGAGTGTAATGGTAAAAGAAGAGTTTATTAGTGCTGGGTGCAAGCAGGGACTCTGGCTTGACTAAATATGACAGCATAACTAAAAAGAAAGAAACCAGAAAGAAGGCAGACATGAGGGCCCCCTGTAACATTGGGCAATCAGCCATTCCACTGTCAACGGACCTGGGTTAGCATGTAGAGTGAGGGAGCGACAGCATCTCAATGCTACAGTTTACCAGAACTCTCTATGCCTGAGAAACCCTAGATCTGCTCCTTTACCTAATAAAAGCCTATTAACAAAATACTTGACTAAACAAGTCTTAAAAACAGAGACTGTGTCTGAGTCTTGAACATTAACTGGAAGTTTATTCCATAATTGTGGGGTTTTGTAAGAGAAAGCTCTGCCCCCTGCAGCAGTCTTCAGTATTCGAGGTATGACTAAGCAGCCTGCACCCTTTGATCTAAGTGGGCAAACTGGATCATAAACAACAAGAAGCTCGCTAAGATAATGCGGTGCAAGACCATTAAGTGCTTTATAGGTTAAAAGTAACAATTTACATTCAATTTGAAATTTAATTGGGAGCCAGTGCAGTGTAGATAAGATGGGGGTAATATGCTTGTGTCTTCTGGTTCTAATAAGAACTCTTGCTGCTGCATTCTGGACTAACTGGAGCTTGTTTATGCACCTATTAGAACATCCAGACATTAACGCATTACAATAATCTAATCTCAAAGTAATAAAAGCATGAACAAGTTTTCGAGGTAATAAAAGCATGAACAAGTTTTTCCGCATCATGTATTGACATCATATTTTTTATTTTAGCAATATTTCTGAGATAAAAAAAGGCTATCCGAGTAATATTATCTATATGAGCTTCAAATGAAAGACCAGGGTCAATAATCACTCCAAGGTTCTTAACTGCTACATATGACGAAAATGAAACACCATCCAAGCTTACTACATAATCAGAAACCTTATTTCTAGCTGCCTGCGAACTGAGTACTAGAACTTCTGTCTTATCAAAGTTAGAGGAAGTTAGTAAGCATCCAGTGTCTAATGCCCTTTACACAATTCTCAATTCTAAGTTTTATTCTAAGTTGCTCATGGGGAGAGGTGGCGAGCCAGTGTGGGCATCCTTGTTGCCCCCCCGCCTTCATGCCCACATATTTGGGTTCTCTCCTGTTGACAAAAGGGTAGCCTCCCTCTGCCTTCAGGTAGGGGGGCGGGTCCTGACTGTTGTTTGTGCCTATTCACCAAATAACAGTTCAGAATACTCACCCCTAGGTGTGCTAGAGGGCGCCCCCCCTGGGGACTCTCTCGTCATCCTGGGTGACTTCAACGCCCATGTGGGAAATTACAGTATGACCTGAATTATGTGATTGGTAGGTACGGCCTCTCCGATCTGAACCAGAATGGTGTTTCGTTGTTGGACTTTTGTTCTCTCTCCAGACCTGGGAGACCCATGTATGTAATTAGGGTCTCCTGGGAATGTTTGTCGCAGTCTCCTGTCAGAAGGGCCTTCAACTCCCATCTCCGTCAGAACTACCACTACAGCTCAATGGAGGCCAGGGACATAGGGTCCAAATGGGCCATGTTCTGTGTCTTCATTATTGAGGCGGCAGCTCAGCAGGAAGGTCATTGGTGCCTGTTGTGGGGGCAACCCACAAACCAGGTGGTGGACACCTGTAATGACAGAGGCTGTCAAGCTGATGAAGAAGGCCTATCAGGTCCATTTCACCTGTGGGACTCCCAAGGTAGTGGACGGTACCGACAGGCCAAACGTGCTGCAGCCCAGGCTGTCGCTGATGCAAAATCTCGGGAGTAGGAGGAGTTCGGTGAGGGCCTGGAAAAAGACTATGAGTTGGCCTCAAAAAAGGTTCTGGACCACCATCCTGTGCCTCTGGAGGGGGAAGTAGTACTCCATAAACACTGTTTACAGTAGAAGTGTGAGCTTCTCACCTCACCTGGGGATGTTGGGAGGTGAAAGGAATACTTCGAGGACCTCCTCAATCCTACCAACATGCCCCTTGTGGAAGAAGAAAAGCCTGGGGGTTCAGAGAGGGGTCTGCATATCACTGGGGCAGAGGTCACTGAGGTAGATAAAAAGCTCCTCGGTGGCCGGGCTCCAGGGGTGGATGAGATTTGCCCTGAATACCTCAAGGCTCTGGATGTGGTAGGGCTGTCTTGGTTGACATGTTTACATCATCATGTGGTCATCGGGGACCGGAGGGTGTGTTCCAACTATCATGGTATCAGCCTAACAGGGAAAATCTATTCTGGAGCACTGGAGAGGAGGATCTGGTCGATAGTTGAACCTTGGATTCAGGAGAAACAATGTGGTTTTCGTCCCGGCTGCACCACTCTTGACCAGCTCTACATACTTTACAGGATCCTGGTGGGGGCATGGGAGTTTGCCCAACCAAGTGCACACGTGCTTTGTGGACTTAGAGAAGGCTTTCGACCATGTCCCTCGGGTTATCTTGTGGGGTGTTCTCCGGGAATATGGAATACTGGACCCGTTGCTACGGGCTGTTGTTTCAAAATGGAAAGGGTGTACCCATTATAATGCAGGAGAACATTAAATCCCCCAGGCAAGCGTTTTCTGCGGCCGTAAGCAGTGGTGGTAGAATTACCCACAAAGTAAACACTGGTTCCCATGAAGAAAAGTGCCAGATAACAGCATCTGTGCCATTTACTGTACATGAGATGATGGTAAGCTTCATTCCCACGCATCCAAACATAAGCTCCCTGTCCCTTAAACGTGGAAGGGTAGGAGAAGGCAGAACTCCCTCCCATGGAGCCATTGGTGCAGGAAGAACTATTAACCAGAAAATACTTGTGATCACAATGGCTGATCCCAACGTTGGAACCCCACAGAGACATTTATTCGGCAGATACACAAGGGCGTGCTTTCTGGTTTTATGCAAAAGGAGATTGGAAAGGAGTTGTATGTAATTCAGTGGATGCACTGTCTTGAGGGATTTCCCCCAAGAGAGGGAGCATGCTCACTCAGAACCTACAATCCACATCGGGGGGTATTAACTTGATAAAATATTTTGGTGCGAAACAGGCTTGCTTTCTACTTTGATAGTGAAAGGAGAGGTATAGATACTGCTGACGGTTGTTAGATGGTGGCCACACCAATATACCCCAGCAGCTTGTTTTATCACGTTGGAAATGTGAACCCTGTGTGTACCTCTGGGTGGAGCCATACACCCGTTTGAACCCTTTGAGACGTCCCATCAGTTTTGTTCAGTACCCCATCCCCAAGAAAGTGGTACATATACTTTTACATCAGCTCGTTTACATGGATCTTTACAAACAAATGGATAAATATCTGGGCAAGAGGTGCATTCAGGAAAGTCCAGAACTTCATAGATGAAGATACAGTTAGCCCCTTCAAAGCAGGTGTGCAGAATGCTGGTGTGGGTGATGCTGAAAGCTTGAGCGGGTAACCCTGCTCCATGCATCAGGATACAGATCAAGAGAAAGATGGTAGCCATACTGGTCATTGGCTACATTTTATTCCTCCTTCGAAGCTGCTGAGAAGACATTGATGTTCCGTCCCTTGGAGCTTAGCCGTGCAGGTGCTGCAACAGCGTGGATGTCCATACACCTTACAGAATACCATTGTTGTCGGGACCCGAGGTGGCAGTTTATATGAACCCGAGGAAGAACTTCCAATCACACATCTAAGAAGTTCCGTTGGAGAGTCACTTAAGTCCTGAAAGACGAGAACATAGTAATAGTCAAAACATTCAAGCATGTGATGAGGATGGGGCGTCCTTTGGGTATTCTTTTAGTCTGGTTGCGTGGATCCACTGTGGAAAAAGATCTGTTAAGACAGCAGTACGTGTGACCGTGACTATCTCTGCTGGACCCTCATATTTGCAATCACCCAACTTCCTGGGCTTTAGTGATTTTACCAGGACACTGTCACCCCCACAAAAGGGGTGTGTATGGTTTTTTGAGATGGCTGGGGCCACCTTGGTCAAATGTTCATAATTCTTTAACAAAGTATCAATTAGGGCAGCAGAGTACTCGGCGATATGCACTTCTAGGTTTGGGGTGCCAACTGCAAGTTTTCCCTTCCTCCAGGGGACTGGGAATGGTCACCCAAAAATAATTTAATATGGTGAGAGTTGGACATCTTTTTTAGGTGTCATTCTAAGTTCAGCTAGACCAGCAGGCAGGAGATTAACCCAGTACTTACTTCCTGTTATTTGCATGGCCTTTGTCAACTTTTCTTTCAAAGTTTGTCCTTTCCACAATTCCAGAGGACTGTGGATGATAAGGGATGTGAAAATGCCAATTCAATGATAGGTACTTGCACAGGTCCTGGGTCACCTTAGAGGTGAATGGGGTACCTTTGTCTGAGTCAATCACATGCAGTACGCCATACCTAGAAATAATCTCTTTAGCAAGTACACCGGTGACGACCTTGGCATTTTCCCTACTACATGGGAAAGCCTCTACTCACCGAGAGAATTTATCTACCTGTACCAAAAGATATTTAAAGGTGCCACATATGGGCATGCGTGTCAAATCCACCTGCCATTCCATGAATGCAGCGGTCGGTATGGGTAGACTTTCATGTTTTGCTGGAGCTTTTGTGACATTGTTTTGAGCGCATATTAGACATCTAGACAGCAGCGAATTTACCCCTGGCCGCAAATAGCAGTACAAAAAAGTTTTTACATGTGAAACTCGCACTCAAGGAACGGCAGACAATGTGTTGGGAGACATAGGCGCTGAGAATCATCATACCACAAACCATCAGGACCTACTGTAGGCGACAGGGACTGCCAGTACATGGCGTCTGAAGGTGTGGCAGACCCCTGAATGGAATGCAGGTCAAAATCTGGGAAGAGAGCGCTAACCAGAAAAGAAACATCAGATGGTAAAGGCTGGTCCTGCGTAGGGAATAAAAATTGACGTTGTGCCGCATGTTTCGCCGCACGGTCGGCCAGGGAGTTGCCCTTCAACTCTGGGGAATCCCCAGCCAAGTGCGCTTTAGTCTTAACAATCGCAAGCATACGAGGAAGATAGCATGCATTGATAAGGTCCCGAACTAATAATGAGTGAGAGGCTTACCTTCGGCAGAACAGAAACCCCTAGACTGCCAAATACGCCCGAAATTATGAGCAATGTTAAAATCTTTTGAATTTCCGGATGGCAGTTATTCATAAAACTAGTAGTGAAGAAGGGGTTAGACTCTTCTGGCCGTAATACCATCCCTCCAAGCAGGGTCCAGATTTCTTTGAAGCAGGTATAAAATTTGGAAATGTTCTCACACTTCTCCTGCTTGCAATTGGTAATTTGCAAAAGATCTCTATTAGACTGCTGTCTCTCTAAAAGATAACGAGTGAGCTGAACTTTGAGTTCCTGCCTTGCGTCTTCAGTATTCTGCCAGAAAAAAGTATATTCACGCTTCTTCCTCACTTTTCGTTTCGTCCCCATCCGTTTTAATAGTTAAACTTTCCCACTCATCATTTTCTGGTTTTAAACAGGAAACCTACTCAATAATTTGCTGCTCATCATAGCTATCACCCAATACAGCATGCAAAATAAATCTGTAATCCGGCCCCACTAGCTGGCAATGTCTGGACATCTTAATTAACATTTCAACAAAGTTCAAAGGATTGGTTTAGGGGGAAGCATTTTAATAATATTCTTCAAAGTGCTCACAGAAGGCGGGTGAAGTTTGATCCCCTTGGTCCCTTTGACCAAACGAAAGTATGGTTTCATGGTGGGGGGTCAGGCCGTGAGCCCGCATCTAGCCCCACATCATCTGGGTTGTCCCAGTCGGCATCATCATCTGTTTCCTCAGAATCACTATCACGCAGTCAGATTTTTACTGTGCCCGGATAGGTCTTTTCTTTTAAAGGAGTATCCCTTAACCAGAGTTTTCACCACTGGAACGGTGGCTGCAGTCTCTGGGGTCGGGCACACGTTATACAATGCCCCTTCAGTTTTAACTGAAACCGGGGACAAGGGGGCCCACAGGGAGTGGTGGTTTTTGATCCAGTAGGACCAGAATAAGGAGGAGGGACTGGAACTGAAGTCACTGAAGGTGTGAGCACAGGTAGTTTAGGCTTAGAGGATGATGACACCTTGGGGATAGATTTTAACTCCCTTTTGAACCCCTTAATACCACTGAACTTACCCCAAATTGGTTTAATTTCTACCCATTTCATATAACTTTGTGTCATATAATCATAATCCCATCCAGGGTTACCCAGACCTTCATAATTTTGATTATATGCTGAGGCTAGATAGTCAGGTTTAAACGAACCACCTCTAGGGAAGGTCAAAGATTGAGGTTGGGGTTCAGTCCAACCAGCCAAATTGTCCAGCCATAGCGTGGTATAAAATATTAAACCACATTTAATTATCCAGTCCCAAGGAGCCTCCTCTGGATCTGGCTTAGGGTATTTTTTCGAGGAGTTACCCATAATTAATAATTATAATTCAATTGACAAATCTGTATCTATTATTAGTAAAACAGATCTATGTCAGAACCTGGCTTCAAGCCAGAAAATCCTGGATGCAGTTTTGAACTACAGTCCATATATAAAACAGATCTATGTCAGAACCTGGCTTCAAGCCAAAAAAATCCCAGATGCAGTTTTAAACTACAGTCTGTCTGACCCAGTCAAATCAAACTGGGGATCACCCCGGGGTATTTCCCTGACCAATTTACAAGAATTTCATTTACCAGGCAGCCCGCCTGGTAACAGAAAGCAGTGCTTACCTGATCAATGAAAGCCTGGACGAGCCCCCAAATTGTTGGCCAATTGGGAAAACCCTGTCACCATTCCTCTCCTACTCCCCTTGCTCTCCTCTCTCTATCTCCAGTCCCTGGTACCAGGCGCGTCTTGGAACAAAAGAACAACCACACGACGGAATGCCAATGTTCGTTTATTTCAATCTTAAAGCAGTACAATCCTGTATATATGTCTCTTGGGAGCATGCAAACTTGCATTACAATTGTACTTAGTCAGCATATTACACAATTAGTAAGAGAAAAGCAATTACATATTAGGTATACAACCTTTTAGAAACAGGGAAACATGAAATGTAAATGGCATTGTTCAATACAGCAGTTACAAAAAAGAGAGAATAAGCACAACTTTGCATAAGACACATAAATTCATCCACTAAATACTTATCAGTAGTTTCAAGCTAAATAAGTGGTTTTATAAAACTGTATTAGTATGTTTTTCCCTTCACAGTGTCTATTGGATTGGTGCAGAACTGGATACCTAAAACTTATAGACAGGCAAGCTGAAAACCAGCTGATCCAACTGTGCATCTTTTGATTTATTTACTTTGTAGTACGATTATAATAGGGCTGTTTTGGTCAGTTTCTCTCTTTCTACTGAGTCCGGTAGCTGAAGAGCTGAAGATGTTAAATCTTGCAGAAAAATTTTAGTGTAAAATTATTTAATGAAAGGGCACCATGTCTAAAACACAGCTAAATCCACATTTTTGTGTGTGTGAATTATAGACGTGTTCTGTTAAAAAAAGAAAAACCCACAATGGTCACTGAAAAAAACTGAAACTGACAAAAGTAATAAATAAAAAATTACGAAATATCAACTAATGAAAATCAGACATTGCTTTTGAATTGTTGTTTAACAGAATCATTTTAAATATATTAAACTATTAACTAATGAAAGTGGCACGGTTAGCAATGATGGTACTCCTAGGAATGACTGAAAATAATTTGACTATAAGGGCATGTTAAACTAAGGTGTATCCTATAATTAGCATCAGAGGTGTTTTGAAACTTGTAATCATTCAGTCTGCCTAATTCAAGGGTGAAAAGTAGTCACTGTGCTGTTTATCGTGGTGTGCACCACACTGAACATGGACAGCAGAAACATAAGCAGAGAAATGTCTCACGAGATTACAAAGATTATAGACAAGCATGTCAAAGATGAAGGCTATAAGACCATCTTCAAGCTGCTTGATGTTCTTGTGACTACAGTTGCGCATATTAATCAGAAGTTTAAGGTTCAAGTACAAGAGGAAAATTGATGACAAATTGAGGAGATTGGATAATACGCACAGTAACCAAAGAACCCAGAACAGTTTCCAAAGATATCAGAGGTGAACTCCAAGGATTTTTGACTTCTGCATAGCATGAATGAACTTCAAACCATATGGAATGGTTTAGCAAGTGAAGAAATAAAAAAAAATATGTGAACTCTATGCCTGAAAGGTCAAATGCTGTAATCAAAGTAAAGGTTGGCAATACTAAATATTGACTTTTTCCTAAAAAAAAAAAAAACGTTATTTTTTTTTTTACTATATATTGTTGTTTGCTTACTTATTCTTATCAATATGATCCAGTGTTACATGAAATAAATTCCATGAATAGTACTTGGTTTCTGGTTTGTCTTCATTTTGTGTATAATTATCACTGCACACTACTGTATTTTTTTTCATTTCTTCACTCGCGAAACCATTCCATATGGTTTGCAGTTCATTCATGCTATGCAAAAGTAAAAGAAAAAAAGAATTGTGACATCTTTTAATTTTTCTGAAAAATTGGTATTTTTGTGTTTGTTTATTAGCCATACTTTTACCTCAATATACTTGTCAGAAGGACTTTTTCAGTTCTCATTGCCTACAATAGCATTGTTCAATACATTTTTGTCAAAAAATTATAGAGCTTATTTAGACAAAAGTGGCGGTGTCTAATCTTCACCCCACACTACTGTACATCAGTGTCAGATTGCATCATCTGTCGCTGTTTTAGCCAAGGTGAACTTAATGAAAGACGATCGATGAGGACACCATTGTTGAAAGCAAATCATGTAGCGAGACTGGAATAAAAAAACTGCATATTGACGAGCTACAAAGCTTCTGGGAGAATGTCCTTTGGACAGATAAGACAAAACTGTACCTTTTTGGCAACTCACATCAGCTTCTGGCATAGGATGTCTTGAATCTGTGCAGGGTACAATGAAATCTTAAGACTATCAAGGCATTCTGGAGTGAAATGGTACTGACCAGTGTCAGAAAGCTTGGTCTCAGTCACAGGTCATACACTGTGTGCACAATTATTAGGCAAGTTGTATTTTTGAGGATTGTTATTGTACAACTATATAGTGCTCTTGGTCAATTGAAAATGTTAACAAACCCTCAAACCTGACCATTTAAGTAGTAAAAGTGAAGTTTTGACTTTCTTAAGAGAATATCTATATGTACATCGTTATTAGGCAACTATTAGTGTACAGAATTATTATACAACTAAATGAAAAACAAAGATTTTCCCATCTCACTTGTTTATTTTCACCTGTTAAAGTGAGAATAATAATCAAACTCAAAATTTACAAATAAACATTTCTGAAATAAAAAACAAACAAAAAAACCTCAGTGACCAATATAGCCACCCTTCTTTTTGATAACAGTCACAAGCCTTCCATTCACGGAGTCAGTCAGTTTCTTGATCTGGTCAGAATCAACTTT
>JAOUQZ010043734.1:0-12593 GCA_028564935.1 Neosilurus hyrtlii | reverse complement strand
GAGAGAGAGAGAGAGAGAGAGAGAGAGAGAGAGAGAGAGAGAGAGAGAGAGAGAGAGAGAGCTGTAAATGTCAAAGACACTCGGGGGTGAAATGAAAATGTCACTTTTAAAACAAAGACTATCACATTGTTCTAGTTATGATGGCAGGTGTGTGACGATTATAACCCGATGCCCTTTATTCGGGTTACATGTCCTAATTGAACATGTGCACCTGAGGTAATGCTTTATGAAAGATTGATCCTGCGACTCACTGATGATGGATCTTGTATTCCTCAGTGCTTGATTGTGATTCATGCCAAAGCGTTAGTGGTAACCTATTACTCCTCATTTCAATCAATTCTCCTTCATTTGAATTTGTTAAATATTAATCTAGGTAGAGGAGAATCAAATCAACGTCATGCTGGGAGTCAGAAGGCAGGAGGCTCAGTGCTGTGGAGGTTTGTGTGTTTTTCACTCTTTACAGCTCAAATTCAGCCCAATAAAGCCTTGGTAATGAGTTGATCAGTTGATTTAGGTGTTTTAAAGGAGGTAACAAGGAAAATAACATGCACAGTGTTCCAACCCTCCAGGACTCGAGTCTCACCCCTCACACCCCAGCTCTGGGACATGTGGAGGAAATGATTCTCTCATTCCCTGTCAAACTGGAGGCAGGAGAGGACAGTGGGGTGATATAAATCAGGGCAGCACCAGAGGACAGGCTTTAATGCAATTTTCTGAAACAGCAAGAAGCTGGAGAAGCTCATAGGACACTTTGTGTAAAAGAAAACAAGAAAAAAAGAAAATATTGCTCATAGCAATTCTCTTCACGTTCTCTCATACAATTGCACTTTCTCACTGATCGATGACGAGTGCAGCCTGCGCACAGATAAAGCATACAGAAGTGTAACCATGTGACTCCCAACCACGGGCTGCATAGAACAGACTGGGCTCATTAAAACAGAAATAAAGAAAGAATGGAGTCAGGAAGTAAGAAAGGAAAGAAAAAGAAAGAATAACATACATGAAGAAAGGAAGGGAGAAGGTAAGAAATGCATAAAAAATGAAAGAAAAAAAGAAGAAAAGTTGAGTGAAGAGAAGAGAGGACAATGAAAAATATAGACAAAAAAAGAAAGAAAATAAAGATGAAAAAATGCATAAAGAAAGAGAAACAGATGATGAATGAAATACAATAGAGAATGAAAGTGGGGAAGGAAGGATGAATAAAGACTAAAGAAAGAAAGAATAATATCATTATCATGCCACTTTGCGGTGGAGATGATGACGGATGCAATTTGCAGAATTACAGCTCTTTATTCACATGGTAGCACAATCCAAAATCACAGTCCAGTGTCAAACTTTCGGTAGGCAAAATGTAAATGATCAAGCAGACAGGATATCAGAAGCAAGGCAGAATCGTATATCTTTAAGCGAGCAAAGTTCGTACACAGGAGGTCGATATCACAGACACAGTGATTAATGTGAGGACAAGGAGAGATCATACGTGGTATATCAAACACAGTAAATCAAAAGATTGGTAAGCCCTGGCAAAACACAGACTTTACTTCATAAAGTGAACGTGAACAGAGAGTCCTTATATAATGTGGCTGGGATCAGGTGACAGGGCTGACAGGTGTTCTGGGGATCATGATTGGGATCGGATGCTAACAGTAAGGTGCCTTGTAGCATTGCACAGCATGCTGGGAAGTGTACTGGTACACATGAAATGCTCTTCTATAATTTTATAAATAAAATGTAGTAGAAAATCACTCTGGTGGATGAGGATTCGACTGTTAGTCACACTGTGTCAGTTCGACTCTGACCCTTTATTTTCAGATACAAGTCTTCTCTCTCTGGTTCAAATAGGTAACTATTTACACCCATTTTCTTAACATTGTTAGCCATAGTTGCTCTTGAACATGTTTTTATCACCTTCAGTGTCATTTGCTGAATAGATCTGCTTGTTTACTTGCACTGGACAACCCCACTCAACATGTGGACGTCTCTTCCGGGGGGAAAAACACCTGGTAACCATTGTTTCAGCTTCGCTAGTAATCCACGGGTTAAAATTACCCAGTTTTACATACGCATATTACATACGCATATATTATGCTGTAAGGATTACCAATACACTCTACACTTTAAATAATTAATTGTGTGGATTTTTTTAATTACATTTTTTTTAAGTAGTATGAACCACTGTATGAAAGCATGGTCCAGAGCATACCATTATGGACGTCTAATTTAACTGAAAACTGATAACAGTTTTATTGACCCTATCTTGACCAAATGTTATTATTTATATTCCACTAATTTACCACACCTGATTTATTGAATCATTTAATCAGGGAGTCAATGTGTGAGAGTCAGAGAGCTATTGAAACAGGAGGTTTTGATGAATGTGAAATGGAAAACCTCAGGGAGCTCAAATCCATGATTGCTTTTTAACGAAATAATGTTGCTCAGCGACTGAATAATTGGTAACTGGTGAGTTGCCGACATCTACGTGGCGTTTCAGAATAGGATAGACTAAAGCGATCATGTCACTCATCTTTCTTACTTAGGGTTTGTTGTGTATATAACTTTAAAGTCAACAAAAATAAATTGCATTAATATTAGCAGCAGGAGGACCACAAAGCTTTGCTTGAAGCCATCAGGAGCGCTTGCTCCAACCCTGCACCCCCAATACCGGTGCGATGTGATATCCTTATGTGGGGCTCAGCAAAATGGGACCATAGGACAACCCTGACGCCTTCCTGGAGGTCTTTGAACAAGCGCCCGTGGCATGGGGCAGGCTCGAGGATGGTGCGCACTACAGCTGTTTCCTCTTCTGACAAGCAAGACCCAACTCACTGGCATGCAGTTTCCCATGGAGACCAGGCTGGTATATGTGGGTTTGAAGTGGGCCGTTACTGACACTGGAGAAGGCTGGTCTGCCTGTCACATTCACCCAGCAGCTCTGGGATAACTTCTGGATGTCTGCAGCTGATAGCCATGTGCACCGTGAGGAGGTTCTCAGTGCCGTGATGATGGAGCAGTTCGTTGCACAGCTGCCAGTGGGGTGCTATGTCATCGTCCCCGCCAGTCTTTAGGATGTGGTTGAGTAGGCAGGAAGACCACTTGGCATCACTTGGTTGATTCTGGCTGTTATCAAACCACGATCCATCAAAGCCTAGCTCAAGCCGAGCACCACAATATTTGTGAAGGTGAAGTGTGTTCACAAGGATATGTAAATATCCACTCGCTGCCCTCCCAGTTAAGTTAAAGGAAAAAGAATAGTGTCACAACCTTTATATCAGGAACACTACACAAGCTGCAATAATTGGAAATCAAATTAATCCGCACCAGCATGTACACCTTACAAATGGATGGGTCAAGACACTCAAAACCATGATTTGTGTTTTCTTTAATGAGGATGCACATAACTGGTGGTTGAATGCGCTCTTGTTCAGTTAGGGAGGTCCCACAATCCTCCACAAAGTTTTCCCCTTTTGAATTATTGTACAGCTGAAAGCCATGTTATTTAAAGAGACCTGCATCCTTCTTGATTTTTTTTTTTCATTTCAGTGTGCTTTTTTGCTGTTGTTTCAGTTTATTATATACTAAAACAATTATGTACCTAACGCTCAGTGGATGTCACTATAGAATGGGACTGTGCAGTGACATCCACCTTGCCTTATAATATATAATTGTTCGGTGCCTACTTATACAAAAAATAACACTGATATAACACTCATCTGTCTGTCTGTCTCTTTGTCTTTCTGTCTCTCTGATTTTTCTAGAGGAATTGAAAGAGAAGCTGCAGGACTTTGTAGCAGAAACGAACGCTAAACGTCCAGGTTTTATAAAGATGGTGCGGCACCATAAGCAGGAAGGTCTGATCCGGTCCCGTGTGAGTGGCTGGAGGGCTGCAACGGCCCCTGTAGTGGCCCTGTTCGATGCCCATGTGGAGTTTAACACTGGCTGGTGGGTGACAAAGAATTCTATCATACCCTCACCATAGAATTGCAAAAAACCTTGTTTTGTCTCAGTTTTAGCCTCAAGGCTTATTTTAGCAACTTGGACACTATATTTAAAAAAAAAAAACCTACAACAGAAAATAAACCTAATGTTCAGTTCACTTTCTGCAGTCAATTTACAGTCCAATCACTTTTTTGGTTGTAGGAGCAAAGGAACGATTGAGGCTGCACCAAATAAGACATTTACATGCTCCTGAAATTTAACTTTTGTCCCAATCATTTAGTGTTCTGGACATAGCAAGCAGCCACTTAGAAATCCAAACAGTTGTCCATACTTACTTTATGCGTATTAGTTATATTCCATATTGCCACAGATATACTGAACCCATGTATAGATAATCTGCAATGGCCTGGCGAGCTGTTCAAGGTGTACCCCGCTCTGGGATGGGCGCCAGTCTCCCCGTGATCCTAATTAGGATTAAGCAGTTTAGAAAATGAAATGAAATTAATGTATAGATGAATAATATGATTTTAAGTAATCTTTTTCAAAATTTCATGACACATTGACTCTGGGAGTACCCTGTGAACAGCTCACCAGTCCATCACAGGGCCAACACACAACCATTCACACGCACACCTAGGGGTCATTTGGGATGGCATTTAGTCTAATGTGCATGTCTTTGGACTGTGGGAGAAAATCAGAGTACCCCTAGAAAACCCACACAAGCACAAGGTTGCATGGAAAACATGCAAACTCAACACAGAAACACCCTCGCCGAGCCTAGGACTCGAACCCAGGACTGGGACTCTTGCTGTGAGGCGGGTGTGCTAACTACTATGCTGGCAAGAGAAAAAAAGGTTGTTTATTGATTTAGAAAAAATGGCTGTTGTGTGACAGAGGTGTTCTGCCAACATGTGGATACTGGAATAGGTTGCTTTCACATGCAGAGCAAGATTTCATCTTTATGTACTGTCTGAGCTTCTTCACTAAGAAATAATAAGCAAATGGCTCGCACTAAAGACTTTGAGGTTTGTATTTTTAAGTTAGCTTGCTGTTGCTGTATTACAAGTATGCATTTCAACTTAAGGATTCAAATCCCAGCTAATAATCCATTTCATGCAGACTTTAATACTGAAATAACACCTTTCCGAATGCACGTTGTTTGCTAGAAAGCAAGTGTGTCATGAAGGGTGTTATGAAGGTTCACTTAAAGACGTGGGATGAAACATATGCACTGTCGTTCAGGATTAGCTCAATCCTTTTGATCTGTAGAATGCATCCAGGTGTCTCACACTGCAAACAAAACACGATTCACTTCGTCCCCACCCCCCCGTCCACATTCCCGTCATCATTACAATCACATTCCACAGCTCACATGGCCCACTGCTGTTACTCGGTTAACAACTTGACCCAGAAATGTCAGTACAGATCGAGCAATATCCAAAATATTTCTTTAATGAGCTTCCAAGCGAGTCCTAGAAATCCCCATCCTAAACTCACTCAGTACTGCAGATGCAGAACTGTTTATCTGTGATGTGTATGGAATAAAACATGATGTGATGGAAAGTTAGAGGAAATGAATCCATGGCAGGATGTTGGGAGTTGCTGCGGTTGCTGTTACCATCATGTACATTCTGAGACGTGTTATTTCTCTCAATAGCAGTTTATTAACAAATTAAATAATGCATTTTGGAACATGTGCAATACAAATAATGTTATAGCAGCTATAAACAGGGCAGTGGTGGCCCGGTGGTAGAGTGCTGGATTACTGATCCCAAGGTCGGGGTTCAAGCAACATTATTAACGGGTTGTCACTGCTGTCTCCCCAGTGCAGCTAACTGGGTTATCACCGGCCATGTCTCCCACTGTCTGTGGGTGGTGGGAGGCATATAAAAGAACCATTGCTGATTTTTGTCAAGAGTAGGCTGCATTGCCATCACCGTCGTTCTGCCCTGCGATGGCCTGGCGAGCTGTCCAGGGTGTACTCTGCCCTCGCCCTAAGTCGGCTGAGATGGGCACCAGCCTCCCTGCGACCCTAATTGGTTCATAAAATGAATTAATGAATGAGCTACAAACAATCATTCCCTCAAAACAAAACAAAACAAAAAAAAACAAAACCTACAATATGCCTCCAAAAAAACACTGAGCAGTACAGAGCAGTGAAACTGTCGAATCTTTCCATAGAGATAATGTAAGCAAAATTCAATACAGGTTCTACATATCCTAAAAATTAATACATTATAATTTTTCAAGTTTGAGATCAAAATAGAGCTTTAAAGTAGGCTAAGACAGGCAACTTCTAACCGTGAATTATTTTTGGCACCGTCAATTACAGTGGCGAGGGTGTGATATTGTTTGAAAGCTACTGAAAAGCTTTTTTTTAACAGAGTAACAGCTACATAGATTACCTACATAAATACAGTGGGGCAAAAAAGTATTTAGTCAGCCACCAATTGTGCAAGTTCTCCCACTTAAATGATGGAAAAGGTCTCCAGTTTTCATCAAAGGTACACTTCAACTCTGAGAGACAGAATGAGGAAATAAAAAAATCCAGGAAATCACATCGTCTGATTTTTAAAGAATTCATTAGCAGATTATAGTGGAAAATAAGTATTTGGTCAATAACAAAAGTTCATCTCAATACTCTGTTATATACTCTTTGTTGGCGATGACAGAGGTCAAACGTTTTCTGTAAGTCTTCACAAGGTTTTCACACACTGTTGCTGGTTTTTTGGTCTATTCCTCCATGCAGATCCAATCTACAGCAGTGATGGTTTGGTGCTGTCGCTGGGCAACACGGACTTTCAACTCTCTCCAAAGATTTTCTATGGGGTTGAGATCTGGAGACTGGTTAGGCCACTCCGGGATGTTGAAATGCTTCTTACAAAGCATTGACAAAAAAAACGTGACAAGTTGAGTTTTTACCAAAAACTTCTATTTTGGTTTCATCTGACAATATGACATTCTCCCAATCCTCTTTTGGATCATCCAAATGCTCTCTAGCAAATTTTGACGGGCCTGGACATGTACTGGCTTAATCAGGGGGACACGTCTGGCACTGCATGATTTGAGTCCCTGGCAGCGTGGTGTGTAACTGATGGTAGCCTTTGTTACTTTGGTCCCAGCTCTCTGCAGGTCATTCACTAGGCCAAGTGTGGTTCTGGTATTTTTGACCCCACAGGGTGAGATCTTGCGTGGAGCCCCAGATCGAGGGAGATTATCAGTGATCTTGCATGTCTTCCATTTTCTAATAGTTGCTCCCACAGTTGATTTCTTCACAAGCTGCTTACCTATTGCTGGTTCAGTCCCAGCCTGGTGCAGGTCTACATTTTTGTTTCTGGGCCTTTGACAGCTCTTTGGTTTTGGCCATAGTGGAGTTTGGAGTCTGACTGTATGAGGTTGTGGACAGGTGTCTTTTATACTGATAACGAGTTCAAACAGGTTCCATTAATACAGGTAATGAGTGGAGGGCAGAGGAGCCTCTTAAAGACGACGTCACAGGTCTTCGAGAGCCAGAAATCTTGCTTGTTTGTTGGTGACCAAATTCTTATTTTACTGAGGAATTTACCAATTAATTCATTAAAAATCCTACAATGTGATTTCCTGAATTTGTGATTTCCCCCCATGCTGTCTCTCATAGTTGAAGTGTACCTGTGATGAAAATTGGAGACATCTCTCATCTTTTAAGTGGGAGAACTTGCACAATTGGTGGCTGACTAAATACTTTTTTGTCTCATTGTAACTGCATAATGAATACAGTAGAACTGAGTGGTCTGGCAAGCTGTTCAGGGTGAACTCCACCTTTGCCCAGAGTCAGTTGAGAAGGGCGCCAGCCTCCCCGCAACCCTAATTAGGATTAAGTGGCTAGGAAAATTAACTAATGAATAAATCACACATTTCCATGAAGGACAGTATAGTGATTAGCATGTCTACCTCACTGCATGAAGGTTCGGGGTCCGAGTCCCGTTGGGTGTTTCTGTGTGGAGTTTGCACGTTCTCTCCTTACTTGGTAAATTGCCCTTAGTAATGAGTGCCAATGGTTTCGTGTGTGTTGGCCCTTCGATAGTCTAGTGAGCTGTTCATGGTGTACCCTGTCAACACCCAGTGTTGGCTGAGATAGTCTTCCCGCAACCCTAGTAGCATTAAACAAGTAGGTAAATAAGTAGTTCGTCAGCAAAGTGGCATTTACATGATTGATATTTACCAAGTTTTGGTACCATGATGCATCGTTACTCCCTTTACAGTTCCATTTTTTGGTTACATAAAAGCACATTTTAGAAAAAAAAATGCATTAACAAACCTGTGCTTGGTAGTTGCAGTTGTCAGATCTGCTCTTTCAGAAAATGAATGAACACCTGAAGAATATAGTTATAGGTTTCAACAACTACTGTATGTGGTATTATATATTATATTTTGGTTGCTGTTTTGTTTATTTTCAGGGCCGAACCAATTCTCCAGCGAATTAAGGAGGACCGGACACGGATCATCTCACCATCATTTGACAACATTAAATACGACACTTTTGAGGTGGAGGAGTATCCACTGTCTGCTCAGGGCTTCGACTGGGAGCTGTGGTGTCGCTACCTGAACCCGCCCAAGTCCTGGTGGAACCTGAACAACACCACATCTCCAATCAGGTAGTATGCTGTATACTCACATCAGCCTTTAGGTTTTAGTTATTACCAAGGGATGATGTCATAAATTTTTTAATTATATCATGATAAATAAGATACATCTATGATTCACAATATAGTGAATGTTATGACACTATATAAGTTGAAAAACAGAATAAATCAATTTGTTTGTGTTTAAAAATAAATTATTTCCTATTAAAAAGTGTATGCATATTTATTTTATTATTTTAGCCAAAATCAAAGTTGGGCGACACGATGGCACAGTGGTTAGCATGTCCGCCTCACAGCAAGAAGGCCCTGGGTTCGATTCCCTGACCCGGGTGTTTCTGTGTGGAGTTTGCATGTCCTCCTCTTACTTGTATGGTTTTCCTCTGGGTACTCCAGTTTTCTCCCACAGTACAAAACCATGCACAGTAGGCTAACTGGTTGTTCCAAATCATTTCTAGGTGTGAGTGTGAATGGTGTTCTCCCAGAGTCGGGTGAGATAGGCTCCAGCCTCCTTGTGTCCTTAATTAGGATTAATGAATCCAAAGTTTGTAGTAAAAAAAAGGAATGTGCATTATATTATCATTATTCTTGATCATCGTAATATTTACATTCTTTTCTCATAGTTAATAATAATATGCACAATAAATACATTATATTATCATTATTATATATCATGAATGAGTGGCATAGTGGTTATACATCCACCTCACAGGAAGAAAGTCCTGGGTTCGAGGTCTGGGCTCAGCACTGGCATTTCTCTGTGGAGTTTGCATGTTTTGCATACTTGCGTCAAAGGGCAGGTAGTGCATTTGTAGAAGATCATTTGTGAGAGTTAAATATCAAATCAAACATTTCACTAAATTTTCATCATGAGGATGATCATAATCATGCATCAACATCTTAAAATAACCTGAAATAAATTATTTTGTTTGTGTAGTTTGATCGCTGTATTTATTAAAAGAAATTGATGATGTATGTTTCTCTGCAGGAGTCCTGCTCTGATTGGCTGCTTCGTTGTAGACAGGAAGTACTTTGAGGAAATCGGGCTGCTGGACGAAGGTTTAGAAATCTATGGAGGCGAAAATGTAGAGCTGGGCGTCAGGGTGAGTGATAAGCTCTCTCTCTCTCTCATACACTCTCTCTCTCTCTCTTTCTCTCTCTCTCTCTCGCTATCTCTCTCTATCTCTCACACACACTCTTTCTCTCTCTCTCACACACTCTCTCTCTCTCTCTCGCTATCTCTCTCTCACACTATCTCTGTCTCTCTCTCTCTCTCTCTCGCTATCTCTCTCTCTCACACACTATCTATCTCACTCTCTCTCTCTCTCACACTATCTCTGTCTCTCTCACACTATCTCTGTCTCTCTCTCTCTCTCACACTCTCTCACTATCTCTATCTCTCTATCTCTCTCTCACACTCTCACTCTCTCTTTCTCTCTCACTATCTATTTCTCTCTCACTCTCTCTCTCGCTATCTCTGTCTCTCTCTCTCACTCTCTCACACTCTCTCACTCTCTCTCTCTTGCTATCTCTGTCTCTCTTTCTCTCTTGCTATCTCTCTCTGTCACTATCTCAATCTTTCTCTCTTTCTCGCTATCCCTCTCTCTCCCTCTCTCTCTCTCCCTTTCTCTCTCTCTCTCACTCACTATCTTTTTCTCTCTCTCTCTCTCTCTCACACACACACACTCTCTCTCTCTTTCTCTCTCTCTCCCACTCACACACACACACATTCTCTCTCTCTCTTTCTCTCTTTCTCTCTCTCTCTCTCTCACTCACACACACACACACACTCTCTCTCTCTCACACACTCTCTCTCACACACACACACTCTCTCTCACACACACACACACTCTCTCTCTCTTTCTCTCTCTCTCACTCACACACACACTCTCTCTCTCTCTCGCTCGCTCTCTCTTACACACACACACACACTCCATCTCTCTCTCGCTCTCTCTATCTCTCACACACACACACACACTCCCTCTCTCTCTCTCACTCTCTCTCTCACACACACACTCTCTCTCTCTCTCTCTCACACACACACATTCCTTCTCTCTCTCTCTCTCTCTCTCACACACACACACACACACACACACACACAGCCCCCCTCTCTCTCTTTGCCTCTCTTTCTCTCTCTCTTTCTTGCTCTCTCACTCTCTATCACACTCGCTGTCTCTCTATCTCTCCCTCTCTCTCAATATACTTGTTAGTGTCTCATAAACACTGCAGTTTCGTCAATACAGAGAAACCAGAATATTCTTTTTTCCTGAACACTTTTTTATGCTGGAAAACTTTAGAAACTAGACTGACTCTAAGACTGTTTACTGTTTAAACTGAGACTGTTTACAGAGCGCGTTCCCTTTTTGAGAACTTCATAAGAAGAAAACTGTGTTTCCGTGGTGATGTCTGAGCTTTTACACAGAGAGAAAACAAGTGTTGTTTGTCTTCATGTCTGCCATAGTTCAGGAATAAAATTCCTAGAGATAATATATTATATTATATCCTACACTTGGCTTGCCCGGAAATTGAAGCATTTAAATCAGTAAAGAGGAAATACTGTAAAAAAAAAAATAATAATAAATAAATAAAATAAAAACAAATACATAAATAAATAAATAAATGATTAAATAAAGAAATAATTAATTAATTAAGAATTTGTTTAAAAAATTATATAGGTTGCAACAACAAAAAAAAAACATCGTGATGAGGAGGAGAAGGAGGAAGATGAGGGTGATGGTGTGGACGAGTATAAAGAATAGAGAACATCTGACAGATGGTTTTGTGTGGAGTTTGCATGTTCTCAGTTTGCTTGCATGGGTTTCCTCCAGGTACCCTGGTTTCCTCCCTTCAGTCAAAAGTGAATTGGCTGTTCCAGATTGCCCCTAGTTGGGGGTGTGGTTGTGTGTGCGTTGACCGTGCGATGGTCTGTTCAGGATGTACCCCGCCTTCGCACAGTGTCTGCTGAGATAGGCTCCACCCATCCCCACCGCCCCCCCCACGACCCACATAGGATTAACTGGTTCAGCAGTTAATGAAGTGTGTGCTTATGATTTCAAACTTTACCTGCTAATAGAACATGAAAAAACACTCACACGGGTTGTAACAGGAACTCTGAGACCAAATTTTACTTTCTATTGCATTTCTATTTTTATTTATTACATCACCAATTTGATCCTGGTTCTGGGCCTGACTCTAATTAAACAAGAAGAATATGAACCCTGAAGAATCATCTCAATCAGAAACACAGCACTATAACAGGGTGTCTGAAGGATAGCAGTGGAATACTGCTGCCCTCAAGTGGCCAGACTGACAAATTACAACATCTTTCACATCCATGAAAGAAAATATTCATTTAATTTTATCAGTAGATAATAAATAAAATATGCGTCGAGATGAAACACTGGAACATAATCTCACTTATATGAATTAGAATTCATGAATTCAGCAGTTTCTTAAATTAACATCTCAGGAGTGTTTATTTTGTGTGGTTGCTTTTGTGAATGCTGTCTGGAAATGTTTTACCAATTTATTCATTCATTCAATTCCCATTCAAGCCACTTAATCCTAATTAGGGCCACAGGGAGGCTGGTGTCCATCTTAGCCAACAATGGGCGAGGGCAGAGTACACCCTGAACAGCTCACCAGGCCACTGTAGGACCAACACATAACGCCAATTTGGAAACGCCAATCAGCGTACAGTGCATGTTTTTGGACTGTGGGAGGAAACCAGAGTACACGAAGGAAACCCACACAAGCACGAGAAGGAGAACATGCGAACTCCGCACGGAAACACCCCGAGCCCGAGAATCGAACCCGGGACCTTCTTGCTGAGAGGCGGACATGCTACCCACTGTGCCACCAAGCCGGCTGGTTAACTAATTAATATTTAAATTATTGTGTATAAAACATTAACTAAAATAATTACTCTGGTACTCCCACTCCAAAACCTCAAAAGCTGCATTATTATTATTATTATTATTATTAATATTATTATTATTATTATTATTATTATTATTATTATTATTATTATTATTG
>JAOUQZ010043733.1:0-12593 GCA_028564935.1 Neosilurus hyrtlii | reverse complement strand
ACACACACACACACACACACACACACACACACACACACACACACACACACACACACACACACACACAGAGACACGTAAACAGTGAGCCCTCACACACACTCGGAGCAGTGGACTGCCACACATTGTGATGCCTGAAGAGCAGTTGGGGGTTAAGTGTCTTGCTCTAGGGCACTTCAGCCATGAAGGTGGAGGAAGGGAAGGTGCTGCCACTCCCCCTGCCGCCACACAATTTTCGTGTTGGTTCGGAAATTGAAGCAGTGACCTTCAAGTCCCAAACCCACCTCTCGAATAATAAGGCCACAGTTTATTTTTAACAAATACAAATTTTGTCTTACTCTTAGAGGTGTGACAGATCAGAACTGGAAAAAAAATTGTGCTGACAAAATTAAACTTATTATTATTTTTTTTTAGTTCAGAAAAATAATTCTATGTCTGATTTTTATTTGGGGAATTTGGTTCACAATAAACACATTTAGAATTTCATTTTCCACAAAAACATCTTTTTTTTTTACAGTGATTTTAAACAGCATATCTCTATAGTTTCCTATAAGGGAAAAAAGAGAGAAAAAGGAGAGTAATGTCAGGACCAGACAAGACTCAACATGTCCACGCTTTTTTAGAACTCACTCAGGTGGTGTTGTAATCTTTAAGACGAGACTGGAAGAATGTTCTCATTCATCTCATTCACTGTGTAACATCATTAGGTTTCAAGCAGACCACATATTCAGCAGCTACCACGTTCTTTTCCACATTCCAATGAACCCGATCACGTCTTTTAACACGGCATTAGTGTTAACAATGAATTGTACGTGGTGAACAGGAGAAAGGCTTAAAACACAATGCTAACAATGCGTTGCCTGAAACAGTCTTTCCATAGCCTATCCTGAGGGGCATGTTCAACCTCATAGTAGTACAGGATCAACATCACCCAGTTAAGAATCCTTTCACTATAACAGCACATCTGTTTGTGCTTAATTCCTTACAATATTTTTATTTTCATTCGCTGAACCACATTATCCTTTAATAGGGTTGCAGGGAGGCTGGAACCCATCCTATCCAAATTCGGGTGAAGGTACACCCTGAGCATCTTGCCAGACCATCGCACAAACACAAACAAACATTTGCATTCACATTCACCTATTCAGTTAGCCTAATGTGCATGCCTTTGGAAAAAAGAGCACCTGGATGAAATACATGCAAGCAAAGGGAGAACATGCAAACTCAGAACACAGAAACGCTCTTGCCAAGCACAGGGCTCGAACTTGTTGTGAGGTGGAAGTGCTTAACTAGTGAAAATCAGTTTGAACTTTATTAATGACTTATTATTGATTTACACCACATCCCAAATCAACAACTTACGCACTTCTTCACCATCCTACACCGATCTATAATCTTTTAAATCTATAAACGTTTACAGCAATCAGCAATCTATATTGTCATCTCACTGTCTACCATCTACCTTCATGAAGAGATTGGCTCATAAAGGAAGATAATCACTCCTGCTCTAATCTGATTACACACCATCGAATTATACTAGCGATGTCATCATGACGCACAGTTTTAATTCTTATTCTAAGCACCTTAAACCACATGCACTATCTCCAACATAGAGGAATCACCGGGGTCTGAGAACTTCTGAATAAAATTCATACGCCTGTAGGAGAGAAATCTGGTCCAGACGCACAATACTGTCAGGTAAGATAGACAGCTCCCATCTCAACCTTACTGATGCTTTATAATAAGATAAGATTTTTGCTCACACTATACTTTTCACTGGTAACCAGTAATAAGCATTCGCATGTTACTGATCAGATGATGTTCCTGATAATATTTCACAGAGTAACATCTGTTAACAGAGTGCTTGTTTGCAGTGATGTGCCTTAGCCACATACTTTTAAATAATGGTTCTTTAAACGCAAAAAACTGAACAAACTGATCCGCAAAGGCCAGTAATGTTGTGGGGTTGGAGCTGGAGTCTCTGACCGTAGTGTCGGAAAGGTGAATGTTGTCCAAAATAGAGACAATATTCAGCAATACCTCCCACCCGCTTCACAACCTGCTGATCAGTCACAGGAGCACATTCAGTGAAAGACTGGTACCACCTAAATGCTCCACTGAACAACACAGGAAATCCTTCCTACTTGTGGCCGTTAAACTGTACAAATCCTCCATATAGCTACAACATCCACTGTCATACATTTGCATTTTACACTACATTTACATTCCTGTTTATCATATTGATAACACTGTACATTTTACTCACTGACAGGATTCATTCTGTATCTGTTTATATAGATTTTACTACCTTCTAATTTTAGACTTATATATACATTTATACATACATACAAACATATATATATATATATATATATATGTGTGTGTGTGTGTGTGTGTGTGTGTGTGTGTGTGTGTGTGTATGTAGACTTTTAGTATGTATACTGTGTGTATATAAACGTATAATTTGTAATTTGTAATTTTTCTTTATCTTATCCTTTTCTTTACTTGGAATGGAGCAACTGTGTGCACACAATTTCCTCCAGGATCAATGAATATTCTGATTCTGATTCTGATGATTTAAGCTTAAAAATACTTTTTATGTGTATATTGTTATGCAAACCACCAAGATTTATATATCAAGCTTATTGGGTTTTGTGATACAACCGTTAAGTCATTTATCAGCTAAGGAAATTCTTATTAAGACAAGAAAAACAAAACAAAAAAACAAACAAAAAAAACCCCAAAACAATCTTAAGGGTTCTTTGGTTTTTCAGGTGTAACCCAGAAGAGGATGGGTTCACTTGTCATTGGTTAATATGTAAAAACAGCAGCAGAACAGATTTATTAATTTATTTATTATTTGTAACTTTATTTTTTATCATTTCCAGTTGACACAAACATTGTCAAACAATGAACCTTATTGGAGATGCTGTTGAGTGACTTGTAGACGTCCTAGTATACTACCATTCAGTTCTCCGTATTGCTGATCTTTTTGTATCTAATCTATTCCTTGCATTTTTTCTCTGTTTCAGTTTTCTGCATTGTTATTATATGCATCAGTTTTTCTATCGTATGTATTTCCTCAACAATCTGAGTTCAGTGGTTCAGAGTTGGCTTATCTGCCTGGTTCCATTTCCGTGTTATTGCTTTCTTACAAATTACTGTTAGTAATTTTAGACAAATATTTATCTTTTTCCTGCATAATATCATCTGACAGATTTCCAAGGTACAAAACAAAGACATTTAAAAGCAAATTATATCCCAAGATTTTCCCCAATTTATTATTTATATCTTACCAGAAAGATTTTCCAGGATATGCCCAGAACACATGACTAAGGTTGGCATTAATGATTCCACACTTTCTTCAACAAGGAAGGCATTGGTTAAAGCATTTCCTCTTAATTTGGGGCAGGATGAAAACACAAATTAGTTTTTTTCCATGAGAATTCCCTCCACTTTTGTGAACTAGTAGATGTATGATGGTTCTTCCACATAGGTTGCCAACCTTCAATTGATTTTTCCATATTTTGTTCTTTTTTCTATTTTTCTTAACATTTTTTCACATATTCAGTTGAATTTAGGTTATTTATTGCCAATGTTGATATGAGTTTTAGTGACTTCCCTTCATATGTTTTATGAATTAAATTTATCATCAGATTCTCCTCAGCAGTTGGGATTCTACTGATTTCTTTATTGTAATAATCTCTTACTTGTAAATATCTAAAGAGTTCGTGTTTTTCCAGGACAAATTTGTCTCTAATTTCCTCAAAACTTTTCAATATTTGAATTTTGAAATTTAAAATTTAATTGTCTGGTGAAGAATGTGTTATAAACACCTTAATGTAAAAAAAATCTAATAATATTAGACACAAATTAAATACAATTAAAAAAAACAACTAAACATTCGTTCACTAATTTATTCATCTAGGGTCATGGGGAGGCTGCAACCTCAACTCTCAACTGGAAGGGCTTGCCAGTTCATTGTAGGGCCAACAAACACAGAACCATTTACACTCACAGTAACACCTAGGGCAATTTAGAACAGCCAATAGGCTGTATGTGCATGTTTTTGGACTATGGGGGGAAACCGGAGTAGCTGGAGGAATCCACGCAAGCACAGAAAGAATATACAAACAGCACACAGAAATTCCCTAGCAAAACCCTGGAGCTCAGGACCATCTTGCTGTGAGACAGATGTGCCAACCACTGTGTTGCTCAGGTTCATTTTATACCCATAAAGTGTTTGGCTGTTCTAAATTGCCCCTAGGTGTGAGTGTGAGTGTGAGTGTGAATGGCTGTGTGCATGTTGGCTTTGTGATGGCCTGGTGGGCTGTTCAGGCTGTAACCTGCCTTTGCCTGGAGAGGGCTGAGATAGGCTCCAGCATTCCTATGACCCTAATAAAATTAATTGGTATGGCAAATTAATGAAAATTAACCAATGACTTTAGTTACGTATTCCTAAAAACATGAAATGAATGTACCTCATAGTTTATATGAAAGTTAAATAAAACTAAATGAAAATAATTTAAAAGCTTAAATGCCGTACAGATGTCTCTCTATACATAGCAGCATACCTACGAACCTTACTATTTTAAAATTATGCTTAAAATAATTTCATGTTTAATGATGTGCTATGGACCCTTTTACCCTTAGTGTTCATGCAGAAAGTTTGTTTACTCTCCAAAGATTTTCAAACAATATCTAGGTGAGATAATTACTACTTACACGTAAAAGCACCCACACACAGTGGAGTTGTCTACTGAAATACAAAGCCATTGTATAATTATATGTATAAAGCTTGTAATCCAACCTCAACCCTGATAAGTGTAGGTGATACTGACATCTATAATCCATCTTCCTGTAGTTACATCATAATCAGGGTTTGACGATTTAATCCACCACACCTGCTGACATCCTTCTCTTTCTAGCTCACTGTCTGTTCATTCACTGTCTTTACACTGACTTTATTCATTCATTCATTCATTCATTCATTCATCCTTTTCTGTAGTTACACACCAAACATTTTAGTTTAAATAATAAATGCTTATATAGAATGGGAGAATTTTCCATTTTTGCCAAGGAAGCTTGATGTATTTCATCATTGGTGATCACCCAGTAGGAAATTGCTCAAAGCTGGCAAATTAGGAAATTCATTAATTCATTCATTCATTTTTCTGAACTGCTTAATTCTAATTAGGGTCTCGGGGAGGCTGGTGCACATCTCAGCCGACTCTGGGTAAGGGCAGAGTACACCCTGGACACAAATTTGGAAAATTTTATTTACTTATAAATAAGACACATTTGAACATACAGATGTTCTGTTTGTATCTTTTCACAGAAGTCTCACTACAGATTGACTGAAAAGATGTCAGACTCTGTCCAGGAAGAAGAACTACCAACACACACAGGTAACACAATGACATTATTGATGACTTTATATGCAATTACTCAATGATCATCATTTAGGTCAAATTAAACATCATCACAAAGCATCTTTACAGACACCCGTGTCTTCAATAAGCAAACCCGATCTTTAATAAGCATACCGACGACAAGAGTAATATGGAAAAATTCCCTGAGAATGCATGGGGATAAAATCTAGAAGGGATCTTTCGGATGTCATCTGATAGTCCGATTTTACATCATTGCACTATACAAGTGTGAATGAAAAACAAAAAACAAAACAGTACAGTGTTGGAAAGATGTTCAGGTCAGTGAATGTTCCAGGATGAGCTTGGATAAGAACTCTATAGTGTCCAGATTAGATTATCCCTGAAGCATTGGTGTATACTGGGCATAAGCCTTTTTTGGGATAGATGAGTCACTGGAAATACAATCATCATGTATGAGCACTATAGTGTAGTCAGGGTAAAAGTGGATCTGACGCCTTTCCCGGGAATACTGGACTCAAGGCAGGAATGCATGCAATGGATTTATGGATGGGTGGATGGATGGGATGCCAATTCAATTCAGTTTTATTTGTATAACGCTTTTTACAATTAACATTGTCACAAAGCAGCTTTACATAGTAAAAGTAATTTAAGGAGGAATCTAAACATTTTTCTACAACCCCCGACACATCCCTAATGAGCAAGCCCGCGACGACAGTGGAAAGGAAATACTCCCTCAGTTGACACGACAAAGAAACCTTGAGAGGAACCAGGATCAAAAGGGAAACCCATCCTCATTTGGGTAAAACCATAAAATACTAACCATATAAGAAAACTGCATTACAGTCCAACATGTAGTCTGGTTGGTTATACCACAACTGTAAGTCCTAAATAATCGCAGCAAGAGAGTTTATATCACAAGTCGTCTTCACAGTCGCTGAGTGCAGATCTGAGCCCATATGGATCTTCATCAGCAGGAGCGAGGGGTTTCCCAGATGAGAACTCCAGCCAGCATCAGCACACTAGGGCAGACCACATTGCACCATGCACACGCTCATTCATATAATTATTCTACACCTACAAAAAAGTTACAGCAACCAATCCACCCACTATATTAGTTTTATGATGTCCTTGAAAAACAAAGTTGTGCTGAACCCAAATACTACTGTACTGAACAATTAACTGAATCCTACATAGCACATGAATAAATTGAAATAATAATCAAATAATTATCAGGCCTTTTGTTAGGTGTGTCGAAGGGAGGGAAATCATTTGTCCAGAAAAATAACAGGCAACAATAGATGTTTTTAAAAGCCCCATTCATAGTCGAGATTATCAGTTTATCTGGTTCATTCATTTCCTGGCTGTAAAGGCAGATCTACCTCATCACCAAACTTTAAGGAATTTTGGACCTCCTACTATAGCCTTTGACTTCATGACCTACAGGCAGAAACCTGATGCACTGTGGAATATGTCACACGAAACCAGACTGTCGGCGTCATGTCTGGTGACATGTAAATTGCCAGCAATGCTAACAGCTTAATGTGTCACCTGAAGAAATACAAATCAGTGCTCATAAGATGATGTCACACCACATTGTACTTTGGTGTATTATTGCTGTGTTGTGAATTACACACGCTATTGTTTTGTGCTAAAAAAAAATCATTAATATGTTAGGAGTGACAACATGCCTTAAGAAAAAGAAAAGGGAATTTTTTAAATAAATAAGTGAGATTAACAGTGGAAAAAGGACATTTTTACATCCCAATATCCAAAAAGAATTTTTTTCATTACCTCAAAGTAAAAAGTCCCCAAAGAGGGGTGCATGTGAGAAACAAGCTTTATTAAATAAACACCTCATAAGCAATTAAATGGCAGGAAATGTACTGAAAAAACAGCACTTGTGCAACTAATCAGAGGAATGTGAAACGTGTTCACAAAGACAGGAAGTATTTATAGACAAAAAAAAGAAAGAAAAAGAAAGAAAGAACATCAAAAACATGAGCGAGGGTGCTCTCTTGTGGTCTGGGAGAGATTAGCTGTATCTAAATACTCAGTATATACTAATGTCTCCCCTTGGACCCCTTCTTCGCTTTGGTCCACCATTTCTTTCCAATTTTTTATTTATTTATTTTGAGAAAGCCTTCTTCTCTGGTTATTCATATTTTCCAGCTGAAAGATGGGATTAATAAATGCCTACTGAGTATTCGGACATTGTATGTATTTTTTATGTGCTTTTTGTTTGGAAGAATGCATATTCGGATGAAGCCATTGTGAATGGGGACTAGGGTGCACATGGAATTGCACTTTCGCAAAAAGTTTTTAGAATCCTCTCGGTCCAGGTACCCCTTTTTTCCTTTGCACAAGGAAAGATAAAATACAAATTTTCAGGACAATTAAGCTTTGTTTAGGGGGTCCACCTCAAATCTTAAAATTTAATTAAATTGCAGCATGAAATTGCAAATGTATGAAACAACAATTTATTACAATCTGGTTGTTCCCCATAAATATGTTATTATGACATAAAATACCATTCAAAGTGAGTTCTGACACTATTTTAAAGTTTTTTAATGTCTTTGTTTCTCGGATTAGGTCCCATTCTTCTGTCCTTTTCAGCCACTTGCAACACATTTTGATAGTTTTCTTCTGTTTTTGCAGAACCTAGAATATCTGCATTCAGCTTCACTGCTCCTGCTTCACTGCACCTCTCTGCACACATTCGCACAATTCAGAGCTCTAATTCGATCCTATCCATTCAGGTATGCGACATTGGTAGACCATTCCTCCATTGGTAAATACATGAATGAGGAATCAATGTCCAGCAAATGGAATAATAGTCAGGAGTCCTTCCCAAGTACATCAGTGAGGTTGCTAACATTTTCCACACTGGAAATTTAGGTTTACCATGTCTAGCTCCAAATCGATCAGTTGGTAATAATTTTTCAGCCATGGTCTCTTTCACAGTGAGCTCTACAGCATCAGGGAAAAGGCTGACAGGGATCATTTCAGCAATTATGTACCACAGATGTCGTTTGAAGGCCTTAATAGAACTGAGATGACAGAATTAATTTTCTCATATTCTTCCAACTTGGTATAGGGTCATTCCGTGCCAAAAATCTTCCCAGGTGTACTTCTTAGATTATTATGATTTTTTTTTCCAAGTACCTCCATATGTCTGATGAACACGAGCAAAATAGTTCTGCATAATTCTTAATAGTTCCACAAAAATACAATTTTAAAATAGGGTACCCTCAGCCCCAATTTTATACCTGTGAGCGAAATTTGAGCTTTTTTGCATTTTCAAAAGGAAATATCTTTGCAATAAATGCATGTAGGGACCTGAAATTTGTTATGGGCAATACTTGGAAACACTACTGAGAGAAAATAATGTTATGAAAAAATATAATTTGCATATTTTTATTTTTATACCATCACATACATGGCAATTTGTTCATTTGCGAGATACAAAGAATTAGGCCCTTATTGTGGATTTCACATATATAGGTAACTGACTTTCAGTAAGGAAAAAATCATGTTCATGATTCTCAATGTTCCAGCAACCTAAAAATTCATTCATTCATTTCCTGATCCGCATAATCCTGATTAGGGTTGCAGGGAGGCTGGCGCCCATCTCAGCCGAGTCTTGGCGATGGCAGAGTACACCCTGGACAGTTCACCAGGCCATCACAGGGCAGAAACACGCTGACAGCTATGCAGCCTACTCTTGATGAAAATCAGCAATGTTTTTTTTTACATGCCCCTTACCACAGACAGTGAGAGACATGACCTGCATTTGATAACCCAGTTAGTTGCACTGGGGGAACAGCAGTGACATCCCGTTTATAGTGGGACTTGAACCCCCGACCTTGGAATCAGTAATCCAGCACCTTACCGCCAGGCAACAAAAAATAAAATATTGAAAATAGGCCTTACTTCAGAGAGGAATTTGACAATGTAGACATGTGCTCAGCCACTTCAAAATTTTCTGAAGAGACATTGTTTATATTCCAACTTTGTGTCAAATTTTTTTTCTCTAGCTCAAATGCCTTAATTGTGAAAAAAATTAACAATTACGTCAACCGTTTATATATTTATTATAATAATTTCTCCATTTTATACAAACTTGTATATTATGTATTATATCAACAGAGTCTTAAAATAATATAAATAAAACTCTTTGTAACTTTTTACTTTGGTGAATTAGTTGTTTCACAATAGTTTATAATAATATATGGCCATATGTATTCATTTTCTAAACATTTTTACAAAAATAAGACCTGCTATTAATTAGCAAACATGAATTTTGTACAATGATATTATTGTACATGTACATTGTGTGTGTACAGAAAAAAATGTTATCATAACACAGTTTACTTTACCCTTAGTCTGGCAGAGTGACAACTGCAGGTTATAAATAGATCTGATTAAGTCAGCATTGTTTTCAAAGTTATGTAACCTGTGGCATGCTTATTAAGCCACCTATACTGGCTGTTAGACATGAGCTACATAATTACAAGATATGCAGATAATAAGAACTTATAATATTACTATGTCATATTCTTGTCTGTCATGTTAGTTACATGAATAAAACTCGTGTTACTTTTTTTTTTACAAGTACTTGTTTTCTATATTGTTATAGTGCAATATATATACTTATTTTATACCCATTTTGACAAAATATGAGGGCTGTATCACTGACAGTTCTATCAGCAAACATTTTCTAACAAACTACCATTTTCGCATATAAAGAGTTCACCATAAAGGCACTTGAGCTAAAGCAAAAAAAAATTTAACACAAAGTTGGCATATAAACAATGCAGCTTCAAAATATTTTTGAAGTCACTGAGCATGTGTCTACATTGTTAAATTCCTCTCTGAAGGAAAGCCTGTTTTTGCTATTTTATTTTTTGTTCCATATTTAGGTTGCTGTGACATCATGAACATGAGAATCATGAACATGATTTTTTCCTTACTGAAAGTCAGTTACCTATTTATATATGAAATATAAAATATGAGCCTTATTCTTTGTATCTTTTTCTCAGTAGGTGTGTCTACTTTTTTCAAAAAACAAAATTCGCAAATGAACAAATTGCCATATTTGTGATGGTATAAAAATGAGAATATGCAAATTAAGTCATATTTTACATTATTTTCTTTTAGTAGTCTTTCCAGATATTGTCCATACCAAATTTCAGGTCCCTACATGCATTTATTGCCAAGATATTTCCTTTTGAAAATGCAAAAAAGCTAAAATTTTGCTTGCAGGTATAAAATTGGGGTTGAGAAAAAATGTGTTTTTGTGAAACTATTAGGAAATAAGCAGAACTATTTTGTATTTGTTCATCAGACAAATGGAGATACTTGAAAAAAGAAAAATTCAGAAAAATCAGAGACGGTCTCCTGGGAGCCTCTAGTTGATTTGGCATGGAATGACCCTATACAGATCTAAGTCATTGCATGGAGCATCAGCTGTGTTTGCAGATTCGAATCACCATGGAACATAAACAAGAGTTATGCAATTCATAAAAGCCCGTATCTTCGGTACTTGACTCTTTGTGGTTATAGTCCCCGGTGGAACGGAGTCAATTCCCTCTTTAAAAACTGCTAAACTTTTACCTCTGGGTGAACCCCTGAACATGAATTGATCAATCTAAATTTTATCCTGCTTGTTAGGCTTACATATTGGAACAAAAAAAAATATAGGGCCGAAATAATTTGTGAACCCTAATGGGGACCTGACATAGCATCCACTTAAGGTGTAAATTTTGAAGCACTCAAAACCTTAGAGGGCCTGTACCCCTGGCCAGAGATAGAGGGGCAACGAAGCGATGTCCTTAGGCCCTGACATTCTTATTAGTGATGGATTGTCATCCTCAGAGGAGTAGGGAGTCAAAGCAACACCCTTAGCTGAACAGGGTAAAAGGTGGAAAGAGATGGCACCTTCTGGAATGTCAAGAGGCAGTTTGATGACATCATCCCGAAAGTCAAAAGGCAGGCAGTTAACCTACGCTGGCATGTGGTTAGTGCCATAGGAAGAACTTCTGGATTTGGAAAACACAGAACTAGCAGCTATATACGCATTTTTGTTAAAAGATAATGCCCCGCATTTCTTATTTAAATGTACTGAAAGTTCTTATTTAAATGTACTTATGGGTGTTTTTCTCTTAGGGGCGTGTAACTATCGGGCACAATTAATAAAGCCCCAATTCATGAATGATTATCCTTTTTTTATGAGAGGCCTTTCAATGCTCTAATAGCATGAATCACACCTTATTTCCCGGACAGTTATGTTAAATAATGAAGATGGACATGCATGTGGAGTGTGACAGCTAACCTGTTGTCATGTCGTTCATCACTTACCCAGAGCTACTCGCACCCAAATTCATATATTATTAATTTATTTCTTTGGCCAATCCACTCAATCATACTAGGGTTAAAGAGAAGCTGCAGCCTATCTGGGCAACTCTGGCCGATGGTGGGGTATACCCTTAACAACGCACCAGTCTATCGCAGGGTAAACACACAACCATTCACACTCATACTCACAACTAAGGAAAGATTTTAACAACTTATCATGTCTTATTATGTTAGTACATGTCTTCGGACTGTGGAAGGAAATTGGGGTACCTGGGGATACAAACAAACAAACTCCAAAGAGGAACACCCACATCAAGCCCAGGACTTGAACCCAGGACCTTCTACCTGGGAGGCTGATGTGCTTACCCCTATGCCATCATGCTGTACTTGTTTTCTTATGCAGTTACCTATACAAAATGAAAAAATGGCATTTTATTATTTATTTTTAAGTCCCTTGAAGATCGTAATCTTTTTCAATTGAGATCTGGGATAAGAAATATAAAATTAGAACAACAAACAGAAAAGCACACAGCTAGGTCATGCCATTACACAACAGACAAGAGGGTGAAGTGAAAAGAGAGCTACATTAATCTCAACACATATAAAAACAAAAAGGGGTGATGGTTAATGGAAATGTCCAATATTGCATTTTCAATTGCTTAATTGATTAAAATTACCAAGTGGAATAAAAATGGAAAGCTTGATATCTTTTGAAGAATTTGGTTATAATTTTGATTTTATGTAATTTTTTTTAAACTCAACACCAAGCTGTTATATATTATATTATATTATATTATATTATATTATATTATATTATATTATATTATATTATATTATATTATATTACAT
>JAOUQZ010043732.1:5000-12594 GCA_028564935.1 Neosilurus hyrtlii | reverse complement strand
ATGTAAAGCTGCTTTGTGACAATGTCAATTGTAAAAAGCGCTATACAAATAAAACTGACTTGACTTGACTTGACTTTAATATTAGTGTTTTTACATACTGATTTTGTATCAACTCTAGAAAGCATCCAAGGATGCTAACCTCATACTTGCTCTGCAGGGAAAATGTTTTAAGCCTTCAGCGTATGTCAAAAATGCATCAAAGTTGCACTTTTAGCTGCTTTAATAATCAGGCAGAACGGAGTGTTAAGATCTTAACCTTATGCACAAAGTGAAACAGTACCAGAACCTTTCCAACATAACTACCCAGCTAACAATTTGTTTTAACAATGTTACTACAACCATGTACAGAAGATGTGGTAACGTTATTTTTAAATTTTTTTAATTTTTAATTTTAATTTATTTGTAGAACCACTTAATCCTATAGGGGTTGCAGGGAGGCTGGTGCCCATCTCAGCCAACTCTGGGTGAGGGCAGTGTACACCCTGAAGACCTCACCAGAACCATCGCTGGACACACAACCATTCACACTCACACCTAGGGGAAATTTGGAACAGCCAGTTAGTCTTATGTGCATGTCTTTGGACTGTGGGTGGACACCTGAGTACCTCACAAGAAAGGAGAGAACATGCAAACCCCACACAGAAACACCTCAGCCCGGGAATGAAGCCCAGGAAATTTTTGCTGTGAGAACTAACCACTACACCATGACCCCAGAGTCAGATACTTGTTTTTAGTAAATATTATGGTGTAACATTGTCACAATGTTCAGATAACATTTTGTGCCAACCAAATTATGACCTCTATGCAATGTCACAATAAACTATAATGCGCAACACCATGTTAGCTAGGTAGGTCTCACCATCAAAAAAATTGTTCTACAGTACCGTCCACTCGAAGTGCCTCAGCTACTCACCTATAAATTCTTAAATTCCTAAATTCTCAGGTAATCCGGTGTCGAAGTCACTTCACACAGTACTTGAAAGTAATCTTTGTATATAAACCGATTATAAAGCTGGTATTTAATAACAATACATCATTAATAATTCGGCACACACTAATCAAACTATTGCACCATTACTCATTTAATCTGAATCTCCCAGGCTTGTAAAGACGCCACCCAGAAGATATCTGATTATTAAAAAAAGTCTTCTCCTGTTTGATGTGGAAAGGAATGAGTATTTGCAAATGTGGAAATAATGCATACAGGAAAGCAGTGACAGTCATGGAGGGGCCACAGCCAAGGAATTTCAGGAATCTCCCATGTACACACTTCATGCTTCATCAGTCTGCGCCTTCCCTCCTCCCTGCTTTTCCCGCTTTCCCCCACTCCCTTCTTATCTTCCCTAATCTATCTCTCCATCCCATTCTAATAGCAGTAATGTGATGTTTATATGTTTTTTTAGTGGAGATCAGTGTCAAGACCTAATTTCTGCACTGCCATCATTTAGAACACCTGTTTTATCATATCACATCATCCATTTTGAATGATCTGGGGCAGCACGGTGTAGTGGTAACACATCTGCCTTAGGGTAAGAAGGTCCTGGGGTTAAGTCCCAGGCTTGGTGATGGAGTTTCTGTGTTGAGTTTGCAGAAGTTCTTCCTGTGCTTGTGTAGGTTTACTCGGGGTACTCCGGTTTTCTCCCACAGTCCAAAGACATGCACATTAGGCTAAGTGGCTGTTCCAAATGGCCCCTAGGTGTAAGTGTGAATAGTGTGTGTGTGTGTGTGTGTGTGTGTGTGTGTGTGTGTGTGTGTGTGTGTGTGTGTGTGTGTGTGTCGCCCAGCAATGGACTGGCGAGCTGTTCAGGTTGTACTCTGCCTTTACCCAAAGTCAGCTAAGATATGCTCCAGTCTCCACGAAATGCTAATAAGATTAAACAGCTTGGCGAATGAATAAATGAATGAATGATCGCTTCTATAGGTCCGATATACCAGAAAGTTCTTGTTTTGTACAATTTGCTAGGTCTCTGTTATCAATTTGAAGACGTTGGCCCTCTTAGTGGATTCATTGGTTTGGATTATAGCTTTGCATAAAGAAGGATGCAGTTCTTACAGTTATATACACTGCCCGGCCAAAAACAAAGTCGCACACACAACTATGCTGTTGTTCCGCCGTTATCCTTGCTTACAGTATGTAATCGTCATGGCATTGTTTCAAAAAACTTAAGCAACATAACATTTATTTCCATCCAGTGTTGAGTTCATTCCTCACCGATGTGTTGAATTGATGAGGGAAAAACTGAACCACTCCATAAAGTCTTCTACAGAACATCCCGGAAACTTTCATTTTATATCCGTGCCATCAGGGAAGAAAAAGTCCATTGATGTGATAACCTGCTCATTCACTACATTCAGGTCATCAGCTGACTTCATTTTATTGCCTCATTAATGTTGCTGAGCCTCGACTGGACCAACTAAAGCAACAATGTCATGGAGATTACACGCTACAATCAAGGCTAAATGCACTCCATCGAAATTACAGCATGTGACTTTCTGATGTATAATCAGTGTATATATTCAAACGGTGTCATTTTCTCAAATACTTTAAACTCACATGACAGACGATTCTGGAGGTGGTCCCTAAATAAGTCCAGTCAACTTAATAGTACTCACTCCCTTACTCATTGATGAACAACTTCATACTATTAGGGTCATGGGGAGGCTGGGGCCTATCTCAGTCAACACTGAGCAAAGGAAGGAACAACTCGCCAGACTATCACACACAACCATTTACACTCACACCCACACCTAGGGGCAATTTGGAACAGCCAATTAGCCTAATGTGCATGTGGAAGGAAACCAGAGTACCCGGAGTAAACCCACACAAGTATGGGGGGAACAAACTCCACACAGAAACTCCATTGACAAGAATCGAGGACTTTCTTACTGTGAGTAGGGTGCGCTAATCACTACACCACTGTGCCACACCTTATTTATTACCAGACCACTCAAAATGCCCTGAATAGCTTACATTACAGCCTATTACTATTCAATTTGAGTAAACCTGCTTTAGAAACAACTGGAAGCAGTTAATGGACACCATTAGCAAGACAACTGGTAAAATGTGTTGTCTGGCTGTTGTTTTTGCCAGTGTACTACCTAAGGATGTGATGATGGTGCGCGTCAGTCCAGAACACATACAGTATTAAGGCATTGACCAGATTCCCCACCATGCTGTGCCACCCCCGGTTCTCTACAGACTAAGAATAACCAAAGAACAATTGCACTTACTGGATGGTATGTACGTAAGTGTACAATTTATTGAACCAGGAAAGATGGTGAATACACATGGAACGTGTTTATTCAGTGTATCCTTGAGTTGTTCCCTATAATCCAATGGGAAACGCTTTCCTGGAACCATCTGAAGGACATTCTCATGTACGGTTTCACATGAATGGAGTTACCTCATCAGAAAGAAGCCCAGTTACAAATTTTTTAGGCTGCACTGACCACCCCTGACACATGAATGATGCAAAACTGGGTCAGAGGTTATCACACAAGACAGCAAATGATTTTTCCTGCCTTGTCTGACCGCTATGGCAGTGACATTACCCAGATTTACCTAAGTGATGGATGACAGACCTGGCACCACAATATTCACTACGGTGTGTGTGTCACTCAAATATTTATAAGGTATGCATTTCAGGTCACCAGCATGAGCCAGTCTGACAGTGACATTATGTGGAAGACTAAACTTTAAATAACGCCTGTAATCACTTTTCAAATTATTATCACATGAAAAAAAAAACCCTGAACACATCATCAATAAAAATTTGAAGATATGATTAAAAATTTCATTGACCCTGGACAAGAAAAGAAAACTTTCAATTCAGTTCATCTTTGAATTTTGTTCCACCATCAGCCCATAACACGTACAGTACATTCACTGTGTTGATCTCTGAAGCAGTCCTTTATTACAGCACTTAAAGCCGGAGTCGGTAATCTGGAAAACTAGCAAAATTTGAACATAGCATCTCTTCAGTGCCCCAGCTGAACCCTCCCCTGCCCTTGGAGGCCCTTCCAAAGCCACACCCCCTCCACACACGTGCTGACCTCAGGTTCATGCATGGAAGGGTTCCGCATGAGCAAGAACAAACAAAAGCATTTGATTGGATTTTTCCCAGCAGATCACAAGGCAGTGATTGGTTGTTTTTTACCAGATTACACTGGACACAGATGCCAGATTTTTGTTTTCCATTTTTTCAGATGTTATATTATTGATGTCAGGGTGTAAAGACCATTTTAACCAACATAAAGCTAAAGGTTTTCAAATTTTCTAAAAGATTTTTCATCAAAACCACATGATAACATGATATATATATATATACATAGTAGTTATTTTTGTTATTACTATATACTGTTGTTTGTTTACTTATTTTCGTCAATATGATCCAATATTACATGAAATAAATGAGAATTTAAGTAGTACTTAGTTTCTGATTTATCCTTAATTTTGTTTAGTGTGTAATCATCTCTGCATCAATGTATTTTTTTATTTCGTCACTCGCTAAACCGTTCCATATGGTCTGAAGTTCATTCATGCTATGCAAAAGTCAAAAAAATAAAATTTGCGACACTAAATTTTTCAGAAAAATTTATATTTTCTGTGGTTTTTGTTTATTAGCCATACTTTGACCTAAATATACTTTGCAGAATATTTTTTTTTTGGTTTCCATTGCCTAGAATAGCATTTTTCAATACATTTTCACAAATAAATCAGAGAAGATTTTTTTTTTTACTTCTTTTTATTTAGAGCCCTTTTAGATAAAACTGGTGGTGTATATCTTCACTGCACACTACTGTATATATATATATATATATATATATATATATATATATATATACACATCTCAGATCATACAGTAAGTAACCTGTTCTGTCCAAATATACTGTTGGAGTTAGGTGTGGAAGTGTCATGTCTTCCTCTTAACGTGGTCAACAACACATGCTTTCCATATTCACCCCCTCTCTCTACGAAGAGGCCTTGTTCTCATTTACCCTTGATGTATCTGGTGCTCTCGTCCACCTCTCAAACCACTTTCACATGCATTTTAAATTCGAGCCTGACACTGACACTGAACAAGTTGTCAGCTACATACGTTGTCAGCTTGCCACTTGACCCCAACCCCCAACCCCCAACCCTTTCCCAAATGCCTAGTGGATAAACCAGCAGGGAATTGTCTTGTAGAACAAAGCAGACATTGGGGGGGTGTTCTCTTAAGGGCTTTGGATAACATTCCTCATCACAAAGATCTCTGAAAAACAAGACTTTTAATTACCCTGTGCTCTTAAACATTTACTGGTTTACTGGATGATTAGAAGGACAAACTCTGCTCACCAATGGAAAGTGCTTTAATGAAAGAGGGTCTCAATGCTGGCGTTACCATTTAAAAAGTACTCTTCAGTGTTTGGAGCTGAATCATAATGAACCACAGGCTTCAGGATTCAACTGTTAGCATTGTGTCCAATCATAATAAGTCAAAACAAACAATACATTAAAGTTATTTTCCAATGTTTATGTCCACACAAGCCAATCTGTCTGTTTCTAAAGACAAATGGTCACCACTACATAAGCATCTATGCAGCATGTCCAACTGTCAGTTGGTAAAATGCCCCTGTACTAACACACCCACGAAACTCGAAATCTAATAACTCTATCAAAGAAAATGTAAGAAGGTATTACCAAAATATGTTTGGCATCCATTGTTAAAGATACCAGCTTCATTTTAAAAACTTACAATTAGTCTTTTATGAACATCAAAATAAACACCAAAACGAACAAACTCAGAAATCATTATAGGGTGGGTATGCTAATCATATATGAACAACATAAAATTTAACAGAATTATTGTAATCTTAAATCTAAATTTAAACAACAACAAAGTACAATAACAACCATCCACCCACCCATCCATCCGTCCACCAATCCATCTATCCACCCATTCATCTATCCACCCAAACATCTACCTATCTCTCTACCCATTCATCTATCCACCCATCCATCCATCCGTCCACCTACCATCTATCCACTTATTCATCTATCCACCCAAACATCTTCCCATCTCTCTACCCATTCATCTATTCACCCATCCATCCATCCATCAATCCATCTATCCACCCATTCATCTATCCACCCAAACATCTACCTATCTCTCTACCCATTCATCTATCCACCCGTCCATCTACCACCTATCCACCCATTCATCTATTCACCCAAACTTCGACCCATCTCTCTACCCATTCATCTATCCACCCATCCATCCATCCGTCCACCTACCATCTATCCACCCAAACATCTATCCACCCATCCATCTACCCGTTCACCTATCCATCTATCCACCCATCCATGCATCCTCCCCTTATGCTTGGCAAATAAGCAGTCATGAACCAACTGGCTGTATGGCTACCAAAGCGAAGGTGGATCAGGTGTTGGCATCACCTGAACCATTAAATACCTTCACCAGCTCTATGACGGCCACACCTGGCTCCTCTCAGCCTGCTGTACATCACAGCACTAGGTGGACTTTGACAAACATAAGTATCGGCATGATGTTGCAGTGCACGGACTCACTGGTCGTCATGGCACCTTCCTCACCATAAGTCTACAGGTCCACATATAAAGATGGTAAGACTGGCGGTCCTGTGCAGCCCCCTTCTCACCCTAATCAAGTTTACACTACCTTTACCCTTTTCACTATACACCTTCTATGTCATGGTTGCAGGTGAAACTGGAGCCAATTACAGCTCATTTCAGGCAAGAGGTGAGGTACACCTTGAACAGGTCACCAATCTTTTGCAGGACTAACGCAGAGACAAACAACCATTCACACTCACATTTAGACCTATGGGCAATTTAGAGCAGCCATTTGGAGTTCCTGAGCAGAGCTTAGAGCAGCCAGCTGGAGTTCCTGGAGGAAAACCACACTGGCACGGGAAGAACACGAAAATTTCACTTAGAAAGGCTCCAACTGACCGCAAGATTCAAATCCAGCACGGTCTTGCTCTGATGGGACAATGTTAACTCCTTCACCACTGTACCTCCCCTAATATGTATAACTGTCTCAAGCATATGTTAACTACGTGACATGACCTGCTTATACTCACTGCTGATAGATTACAGTATATTTAATTCATTAGCCAAACCACTCACCCCTACTAGGATCTCTACCAACTCTGGACAAAGGCAGGGTACACCCTGAGCAGCCTTCCAGTCCATCACGGGTCACATACACACAACCATTCTTACACTCACACCTAGGGACCATTTGGAACGCCAAGGTAGCCTTAATGTGCATGTCCTTGGACTGTGGGAGTACCCAGAGCAAACCCATGCAAGCACGGGGAGAACATACAAATTACACGCAAAAACACTATCGCCAAGCCTGGGACTCAAATCTAGGAGTGAGGTGGACGTGCTAACCACTACGCCATCGTGCCACCCGTCAGCATCAGCATTAGGCGACGACTCAGTGTCCTGCAACAAATTTGGGAGGTTAAGGCACAGTTCCAAAGAGGGAACCCCTCCATGAACTAGAGTGTGTGTGTGTGTGTGTGTGTGTGTGTGTGTGTGTGTGTTATAGCAGGAAAATCAGCA
>JAOUQZ010043731.1:0-12594 GCA_028564935.1 Neosilurus hyrtlii | reverse complement strand
TATATATATATATATATATATATATATATATATATATATATATATATATAATGTTCCGTATTATATTTTTGTATCTGTTTTTTATGTTTTTATTTTTCATAATTTATCCAGCTAGCCATCCATTATCTAATCTGCTTATCCAGCAGTATTGCAGGGGAATTGGAGCTAATCGCCGCTGAATTTGGGTGAGAGGTGAGGTACACCCAAATACGTTGCCAGTTGATCACACGACTAACACACAAAAATAGCCAATCACATAACGTGCATGTCTTTGGATGTGGGAGGAAACCAGAGGAAACCCACGCAATTTCAGAAAAAATCATGCAAAGTCCGTAATGATGTGAGGTGACAGCGCAAACTTAACATATGAATATATTAATCTTAAGATGCCAGTTAATTTTTTACACCAGCAAATTTGACAACAGTGATGACTCCAATTCAAATCACAGGTTTATAACCTATAAATACATTATTCTGCTTATAGTTACACATAAAGTAACTTACACACAGGGACTTTTGTTTAAGATTTAGTTTAAGTTTATAAAAGAAGCCTCATTCATTCACTCATTTTCTGAAGTGCTTAATCCCAATTAGGGTCACGGGGAGGCTGGCACCCATCTCACCCGACTCTGGGCGAGGGCAGAGTACACCCTGGACAGTTTGCCAGGCCATCGCAGGACAGAAACATGCTGGGCTATGCAGCCTACTCTTGATGAAAATCAGCAATGGTTCTTTTACATGCCTCTCACCATAGACAGTGGGAGACATGCATTTGAATACCCAGTTAGCTGCACTGGGAGGACAGCAGTGACAACCCATTGATAGTGGGACTTGAACCCCCAACTTTGGGCTCAGTAATCCAGCACCCTAACACCAGGCCACCACTGCCCCGAAAGAGTCTTATGTCTTCACTTTTTTAAAGAGGCAGAGTGTTTTTTATTTCTTCAGGAAAATCTTCACAACCTTCTTAGGAGCTTGTTGAGTTGTGTTTTTAATCTTACTAACATTATCATAATGTATATTGCTGTGGTATAACAGAAATAAAAGACTTTAGTAGATGCGGTTATTTGTTGCTGATAGTATTCCTACATTAGCACATATTAGTGCTTCTGGTTTTATTTCTTGTGTAAAATGTCTAAAAAGATAATAAATTAGTAACCATTTGGATTTTTACGATCATACTTTCATAAATATATCAGTATAAATGTTTATACTCACTTATGTAGTATGTGTATGGTTAACAAATGTTGGTTTGTAGAATACTGTAGTTATTTATTATTTACTTCTAGGATTTGAATATAATTGTATTTGTGTATGCAGGTGTCACTTTAGCAGGCTATCTCAAGAACATGTGGCTGAATGTTTCTATGATTTGATATGTAATATATCACTGAAACAGCATGTTTGTAATGTAAAGTATCACTGAAACAGCAAAAATGTAAGAAAAAAAAAAGATTTCAGTAATATTTCATTGATATAAATTATTAACAAGAATGACCCATTGGTGGCTAAAGTATCCTAATTCTAATTGTTTTTATTAATGTAATATAATACATATTATTACAGCATATCACAATCTATGTTTTCTATTCAGTATTTATCATATTACTAGGTGCGATAGAATGTGAAACAAAACGAACCTCCCAGCTATTTGTGCCAGGTTTAATGACCTCAACAAGTGTTTCAGGGGCAGAAGTCTCATCCTTTCTACCTGCAAAGGCAAAAAAGATTATATCGCTAACTGTGTTGTTCTTTTAAAGATGTATGTTATGAGAAAAGGGGGTTAACATGACACTGGGTGTGACAGTATGGAAAGAAGATGAGGTTTCTACTGGATTGTGTAAAAGTGTACCGTAATTTAAAACCAAAGAGCTTGTGCAGGGGTGGGAAATATGATATTGTGGATATAAACAAAGAATTGCATGCTTTTGTACTGTAAAGCAAGGAACAGAGAGATAATATACTCTCAATATTAAAGAGAGAGAGAGAGGGGGGGGGGTAAGAGATTTAATGCATCTGTTAGTACTTACCCCCCGTTTCTTTTACTTGCTTGGATTCAGATGGCATGATCACTATAGTCGGAATCATGACTGCAGTCTTTTGCATTGGGTTTTGTGTTAATGATGTTTTCGACATGCCTGATTTAGGCCTAGTTGCGCGTGCATACACACTGTCGAGTATATAGCTTTCAGAGACCCAATTTTCATCTTCCCTGTCTTGAAAACCACCTTCCAGGGCCCTGGCTTCCTTAGCCTGCTTGGATACCTTTTGATTAATGCTTTCAGACATCTTCAAGTCCACATCAAAGTCACCCTTTCTTCCAGCAGCTTCATTTGTTCCATTTTTCATAACGTTGTGCTCATCTCGGAACATGTCTAATCGAGTCTCATCATTATGGACATCCTTATGAGCTGATCCATTCTTTAAATCCACAACAGTAACCAGATTTGCTTCCACATTTACATCCACTTCTAATTCCTCCTTCTTTGTTGATCTTCGTTTAAAGTCTGCGACTACAATCTCCTTAACAGCTAGTTCCTTTTCTTTCTGTACTGAATCTGGATCTAAACTCTTTTGGTCCCAATTCAGACATTTTGCTATGTTTACATTATTAACTGGGCCTTCAAGAATATCTGGATCATTTTCCAAATCTAAATCAACATTGAGTTCCTCCTCTGTTGTTGGGGATCTCTGTGTAAAGTTAGTAACTACGATTTCCTCAAAACCTTGTTCTTTTCCTCTCTGTACTAGGTTGAAAGTCTGGTCCAAATCAGCACATTTTGCTGTTTTTATATTATTAACTTGGTCTTTAAGAACATCTGGATCTTTTTCCATATCTATATCTTCCCTTAAATCCTCCATCCTTATTGGAAAACTTCGTTCACAGTCAGTAACCATGATTTCCTGAACAGGACTTTCCTCTCCTTTGTGTACTGGATCTGATTCAAAACTCCTTTGGTCCCAGTTAAAACGCTTTGCCATGTTTACATTATTAACTGGGCCTTCAAGAACATCTGGATCCTTTTCCAAATCTAACTCAACACTTAATTTCTCCCTCTTCATTGGAGATCTATGTTTAAAGTCAGGGACTATGATTTCCTCAACAGCTTGCTCCTTTTCTTTGTGTACTGGATCTGAACCTATTTCATCCAAATGATCATACACTGGTGTGTTTACAGTATTAACTGGACTTGATGTTAGATTAAGAATATCTGAATCTTCTCTAACATTTAAACCTACACTTAACTCTTCCATCCTTGTTGGAATTTGCTTGTTAGATCTTTTCTTTGGTACTGGAGCATGGATTTCTTTTTCTGATCCAAATCCAGAATTTATCATCACTTTGGGACTCAGCTTATTCTGCTTGTCTGTTATTCCTGTGTCTGTGCTGTTGTCAAAGTTCATCATGACATCCCCAACCTCTGATCGCAGATTGTTTGACTCATCATCGCTGCCAAGTTGACGTGTTTTCCAATTTGATGTTTCTTTCGCTTTGCTAAATGAACGTATTTCGAAATTTCTAGACATGTATCCTTCTGCCGTTTTCAGTCTGGCCTCCAAACTTGTCTCCACTTTTCTTTCCCTGTTCAGTCCTGTTATTTCAGTATCTGATACATTTGTGTTGATTTCATTTGTAGCAAAGGGTTTTGTTTTTGACTCTTGTATAGGCTGTAGTTTCAGAGACTGCACCAAAGTTGTATGTTCTTGAAGGTTTGCTTCTGCAGAACTTCCTGCTTCAATAACTTTAGTTTTTGATTTAGCTCCAGGAGACTCTGAAAATATATAATAGATAGAAACAAAGAAGTTGAAAATAAGAGAATGTTTCACATTTTATACCAGTGTCATTTTAAATTCTTGCTTCTGACTGCCCAGAAGGTGATTTATTTTCTGTATAAACTAGTCTTAGAGTAGTTCCAGCTGCAAGGTTCATATTTATGCACTCATTCTTAAATGTTATCATTTCTATAGAAACAAGTCACAAAGAGACCTGCATAGTGGATGTTCCATATAAATAGAGAAAAATCATTTATTTAACATTTATATAAGGAATCTCCTTATCTAAGGAATCTATTTATATAAGGAATTGTTTTGTGGATATTTAACAACAATAAATGTGACTATAATAAAATTACTTATGTCATTCTTTAATAAAATTTTTTTTTTAATGCAGTATAAGAAAAACACTTCATGGTGTATGGCTATTAGAAAATAATCCACATCAGTGGCAGCTAATGCTAAAAATTTGGGGGGGTGCGCAATTTATCCTGGCACTCCACACCTGACAGCCGCAATAATGTCCACACAGTCACGCAGTTAATAAGAAAGAAAATGTATCCTACAGATTTAATCAAGGTTTGTTCCCTGTTTTATTATGTCCCATGTCCAAAATGATTGTAATTATCATTACATTAATTACAAATTGATAATAAAACCAGTCATGATAAAGATAGTCCACCAGTTTCTTGGTAAATCATCGTCTTTTTCACGGGACCACCACCGTTCCTGTATTTTGAGGGCTTTGTTGTATTGGTCAAACTTATGCCGAGGACGAAAATTAGTTGAAATGTGAAGATCCTACAGATGTGTTTTTTGTAACCAGTTGTTAACAGCTAAGCATCTCTGTATTGAATCCAGTCTTGTGCAAAGCTCTTTTTATAACATGATTTTTGGCCATAGTGATACTTTTTTCTAATGTTGTGTCTGTTATTTCTATGGTAATGCTAGGAAATTATGAATTTTAGACCTGTCCATTATATCTTTTGAATTGTATTATTGTCTGCTTTACTAGTGATTTATATATTTGGAGCCATTTGTCTGTTTAACTTTTAAACCATTATTATCACAGTAAACACTGTTGAAAGCGATGTAAAATTAAGAAATAAAGGTTTGTTTTAGTACATAAAATCACCTGCGGCCGCGTCCTAAAACAATGAGCAATTCCGTTAGGCCAACATATATCTAGGTGATTTTACGTACTAAAACAAACCTTTATTTCTATTCTAACACATTTATTCCTGAACAAAGTTGCCTCTTGATTCGTTTAGATAAAGTTATTTGATGAGCGAACCAAATGGAACAACAGTATTCAAGTTTACTTTTAATAAGTACAAAGTATAGCAACTAGATAACCGATATATTGCTAAGCAATTTGCACTGTCTGCGAAGGAAACCCAACATTTCAAATGACTTGGATGCTAAAGATCTAATATGGGGCTTGAAGATAAAAATGTCACAAATCTTATTGCCCTAGTCTTTCATGCTTAGTTTTGGAAGAGCCCAAACTGCAGCATGTTTGGCCTGTCGGTACCTGCTTGCTGCCGCAGGAGTCCCACAGGCCAAAAAGACCCTATAGGCCTCCTTCTTCAGCTGAACGACCCCCCTTACTGCAGGTGTCCACCATCGGGTTCAAGGATCCCGCCACAACAGACACTGTGATGAGCATAGAAGTCCAACAACGAAACAACATTTGGGTTCAGATTGGAGAGGCCGTACCTACCAATCACACCCTTCTAGGTCATACTGTAGTACACACTCCATTCGGATAACATGCCATTAATAACAACCCTCTGCATACATTCAGAGAGATAGGATTCAAGCCATGATAATAACTGCCCACTAATACCATATTATTTACATTTATAAATGAGAGCACGACAGAGAAAATCAAAAGCTTTTTTAAAATCTGTGTAAATACAGTGAACTTCATGTTTGGGGTTCATATGATCTGTAACAATATCACTAAAGGAAACTCTGAAAATTATTGGCCAATTGCTATTGCCACTGCTGTACGTAAAGTTATTGAGAATGTTATTTTAAAGCATTGTGGCGATCTGTTACACACCAGTGATTCTCAGTCTGGCTTTAAGAGACGCCACTCAACTGATCAATGTATTTATGTCTTGAAAGAAATGGATAACTATTATGTCTCCAATGACAGTCCCGTATTTATCTGTTTTGGGATGCCAGTAAAGCCTTTTATAGGGTCAACCATTGGACCCTTTTCAAAAACTTCTATCTAGAAATGTCCCTGTTTACATTGTGCAATTTTTGATAACTTGGTCACATGTTCAGTTTGCCATGCAATGGGGCTCTGTGTACATTTTTTAATGTCATTAAATTAATGGTGTAAGGCAAGAGTCCTGTCACTGGTTTTGTTTTTTTTCTACATACATGATTTGGATGTTATGTTATCAAAAGCCGAAGTAATATTGGCAGTAATATTGGAGGGGTGTTTATTAACAATCTTATATATACTGATGGTATATGCTACATCTGCACATATGCTAAAGCTCTACAAACTCTTTTAAACAACTTATGATATTGTATACAATTTAGCCAAAACGTTGTGTATGTATGGTCTTTAGGCCAAAGGGTTTAATTGGTTTCGTCTCACCTAATGTAAGCCACATGTATTTATTTTGTTAAGAAGTGCAAGTACTTAGGTCATATACTCTGTGATATGTGATAACTTAAAAGATAATGCTGATATTCTGGGTCTCCATCAACGGTATCACTGCATATGTTATTCACAGGAAAAGTGTAGGCTTTACATTTACTTGTCTCACATTTGTAACATGTACTGCTGCAATTTTTGCTGACAAAATTGCTTTTACATGTCTTATACATTACAGTCATTATTGTAGTGCTAGCTGGATGTTTGCTATCAATGGTATACCCTCATTTTGCAAACTTATATGCAGATCCGCTAATCTCAGTAATACTGAATAGTGCTTGCTAATCTCAGTAATATTGAATAGTGATGTCTATATGAGGGTTATAATTAGTGAATGCTTGGAACCAGACACTATTTGTGTAGTGTATTTACAACTGCACCTTTCTTAAGATATAAAACCCTGACCTGTACAATTTGATTTCTCTGGACTGCTTGTCTGAAATAAAAGCATAAAAATTATTATTATTATTATTATTATTATTATTATTATTATTATTATTGTTGTTGTTGCAACATTACTAATAATTGGAACTTTGAACGCTGTAGTTTGTTTATCGGCCTAATATTATATGTAAAGCTCACACAAACGCTAAAATTATTGGACATCTTTGGACAGACCAGTGAACTGGGTTCTACATATTGAAAAACTGACTATATTTGGATCGTTTGGTGTAAAAATTAGTCCTGCTGTTACTTTCTATCACCCATGCCGGTAAAAAACACTGTGATTATTATAGAATAAGGGTACTACCCGGCTGAGATAGTCTTAAATGGCACGTGTGCACCATGGTTTAATAAAATTGAAATTCAATAAAACATTGAAATATGACCCATGAAATGGTGCACATGCTCAAGCATATAGATGGTGCTCTTTTCCTCAGTGTACATACATATTGACGACACATGAATTTTAAGTATAGGTGACAAAATTAACATCATGCAAGTTTTCATGTGAGTTTAGATGTATGTTCGTCTTATCCAACACAGCAAGTAATCTTTTTGTTGCAAAATATCGCACGACACAATGTTTCCTCATACAAAGTTCAGTACTGGTACGCCTATGTAGCGCTTACTTATGCTACCACTGTATGGTATAAAAATTGTGCTATTGTTGTGGTAACACTGACATTTTTGGGGTGACTGATTGCACTGACTGCTGGTTATCAAAAATTTTGTACCCGAGATAGTTTTGGGGTTATTGCAACCACTGCTGGCCCACAAAATGCCTGAGTGATTGCAGCCACTTTGACTTCCAGAATTTTAGTAGGCTGCCACAAGTTAACGCTGGGTGTGATAGCAGGCGCAGAAGGTTCACAGAATCTTAGTATCCCTAGGTAGTTTTGGGGTTATAGTGTGCAGCCTCTGCAGTCCTGTGCAAACTTTTGTTTTGGCTTGACTGTGGCAAGTTGACACAGGCCCAAAAAAAGTTAACATCTCGCAAGAGCTTTGGGATGATAGATTGAAGCTGTTGCAGTCTCACACAAACTCAGTATCCCGAGACAGTTTAGAGGTGATTTATTGTAATTTTATCTTTAATTAATTGTAAGTTATTGTAGGTCCACAGAAACTTAGTGTCCCGTCATAAAGACTTGTCAGAAAGAAATGTAATGCTGTTTGATTCAATGACAAAAAGAATGTACACAGAATATGGTAATATTTTTGCCAACATTCTGTGGATTGTAAAGGCAGATCACAAGATTGCTAAAGTTTGCAACAACCAAACAGTTATAACTGCAGACCTGACACCATTCTCAATGCTCACTGCATTATCACTGGACATGCTTACACAGATGTCGAATGTGTTCAGGAATGGCTACAGGCAAACATTCTATGCCGTGTGAACATAAATTCCTTTATTAAAAGCGCCAAATGCACAATAGATATACCAAATACACAGGTAGCTTAAAGAGATCCCTCTAGCCTGACTATTGAAAGCCAGCAAGTATACTGCCACTTGTCCGCTATGGTGAAAGAAGTGGAACTAAGTAAAAACTGGTCTTTGTGTGCTGACAATAACTGCCCCAAAGCTTTCTCGGTATCTGACAAACAAGTGATGTGCTGAAAGTGCAGAAACTGGTTCCACGAGAAGAGGAATTTAATACATACTATTGTTGCAAGGCATGTAAGTCATAAGTAAGGAAAGAAAAACTAATGAAACTGAATAGCACATGAAGTTTAGGTCAGTCTATGTGATAATGTCTCCTTTTGTTTCCCATAGATAGGCTTTGTGAAAGTACATTTAAGTGATATGGCTATCACCCCATTTGAAATGATATAGCGTGATTATAGATAATGCGACTGCCCCACAGGTTCCTAGATGATGGAGTAACAGGTGTTATACTTGTCTAGGAGAAATCCCCTTGTTTTCAAAGTGTAAATTAGAAAAACCAGACCTGCCCTGAATACCTCAAGACTCTGGATGTTGTAGGACTATCTTGAATGACATATCTCTACAACACTGCATGGTCATTGGGGGCCATAGCTCATCCTACCCGGAAAAGTCTATTCAGGAATACTTGAGAGGAAGATCCAGCCAATGGTTGAACCTCAGATTCAGGAGGTGGTTTTCATCCTGGCCACAGCACTCTTGACCAGCTCTACACACTCTACAGGATCCTGGAAGCGGCATGGGAGTTTGCCCAACTTGTCCACATGTGCTTTGTGGACTTGGAGAAGGCTTTCAACCGTGTCTCTCAAGCTATCTTGTGGGGTGTGCTCCGGGAATATGGTATACCGGACTCGTTGCTACAGGCCATTCGGTCTCTATATTGCCGGAGCCAGAGCTTGGCCCAAATTGGTAACATGTCAGATTCATTTCCAGAGGTGGTTGGACTCCACCAAGGCTGCTCTTTGTCACCGGTTCTGTGTTATAATTTTTATGGACAAAATTTCTAGGCACAGCAGAGCCGTTGAGGGGTTCTGGTTTGGTGGCCATATGATCTCATCTCGGCTTTTTGCAGATGATGTAGTCTTTTTGGCTTCATGAATCCGGGACCTCCTGCTCTCACTGGAGTAATTCGCAGCTGAGTGTGAAGTGGCCAGGATGAGAATCAGCACCTCCAAGTCCGAGGCCATGGTTCTCAGCCGGAAAATGGTGGAATGCACCCTCCGGGTCTGGAATGAGGTCCTGCCCCAAGTGGAGGAGTTTAAGTATCTTGGAGTCTTGTTCATGAGTGAGGGAAGGCTGGAACAGGGAATCGACAGGTGGATCGGTACAGCATCTGCTGTAAAGCGGGGCTTGAACTGGTCTGTCATGGTGAAGAGGGAGGTTAGCCGAAATGCAAAGCTCTCAATTTACCAGTTGATCTACATTCCAACCCTCACCTATGGTCATGAGCTTTGGGTAGTGACCAAAAGAACAAGATTGCGAATACAAGCAGCTAAAATGAGCTTCCTTCGCAGGGTGGCAGGGCTCTCTCTTAGAGATAGGGTGAGAAGTTCTATCATCCAGGAGGAGCTCGGAGTAGAACTGCTGCTCCTCCGTGTTGAGGAGCCAGCTGGGGTGGCTCAGGCATCTGATTAGAATGCCTCCCGAACGTCTCCCTGGTGTGGTGTTTTAGGCATGTCCATACGGGAAGAGACCTCAGGGCCAACCCAGAACACACTGGAGGGACTATGACTCTCAGCTGGTCTGGGAACACCATGGCGTCCCCCCGGAAGGGGGGGGTGTAGATTCCTCTCAGCAGTCTTGTCCAAGATACCGTGCTCTAGTCTATCACCACAGAGCCTCTGGAAAGACTCACCTTCACGGCCTATCTGCTTGCTATCCCTGCAATGGCTCAGCTCCTCTCACCACAGCCAGTGCCCCCTCCTCCAGTCAGGAATTTATATTAGCAAAGGTTCACACCCTCCTCCTGGGTTCCTCCAGCACTCCCGAATTGTTCACTCTACTAGTCTGTTCAATAACTAATCTTTTACTCAACGGGCTTTTGGTGTTCTGCTTTAGTGTCCACATTCGTGTATCTGCCGTTGAGGGTCGTGACACCTACAGCTTACAATAAGTGACTACATGTAATTGTTGGATGAACCAACAGGTAAAGGACAAAAGCTTCAGCCAAAATACAGTTGTCCTTATGTTGTGGATGAACTACCAAGCTCATATATTGTCCTTCTACGAGATCTTCTCATTAAAGCTTATGTGAAAGGACATACTTATATCAATTGGTTAAAAAGTGCTTATGTTCGCAAGCCTACTCCACAGTTGTGCTTTTCCTCAAAAGATACTTCTCATGAGCAGCCTCTGTCTCTGAAGTACCTATGACATCAGAGCCTTATTTGGTATGCAACGTGTCTTCTGACAGTTCATCGGACACGGTGCCTGTCCAACGTACCCGTGTTCAGTGCAAACCCGTCAGATTTAGAGGCTCAGACCACGTGGATCCATTTGACCTATCTGAAATCTCTTCTAACACCAGTGGATATCAGTGCATTGAGTGCTTGGCCAAAGACTATTTGACGGACTTACTCAATATTTGGTCCATCTTTGAGGTGAATCTTCTCAGAAATCATTCTGGGTACCAGTATCAGTCCACTATGCCAAGGCCAAAAGAGCCATTCGCCTTAAAACCCTGGCACTTTCTGTCAACATGTCCCTACACTTTTACTGAATTGTATTCTATGACACGTTTTTCAACATTGTGCTGTTACACATGTATTTTTCTTATGATGCCGAAAATTGTGCCAGAAAAAAGAAGGTAGTTGCCGTGTATTTCTTTACTCTTGATCTCATTTGATTTTCAAAGTATTTTTGGAATCTGACTGTTCATGGGATGAGCTTTTCTTTTGTTACCATATCACTGTTATTGAATATGGCTACTGCTGAAGCCCTGAGCATATTTTCCAGTTAGTTTGGGGTCCTGTTAATTGTCAGAGGCTGGTAATTCCTATCCTGCTTTGTGCTGAAGTCCACTATCAGCTCCTTAGTCTTGCTGTCATTCAGTAGGATTTTGTTGTCATGTCACCATAATTTCAGCAACACAAGGATGGGCTGAGGACCAGGATCTCCAACTTAGTGGTGAGTATGGAGGCAATTGTGGTGTTAAGTTCTGAACTGTAGTCAAAAAACAGCATTTTTACATAATTCCCCCTGTTGGCTGGCACATGGTGTGATCTGACTCATTATAGTAAGAATGTAATAAGAATGCATTGATCATGGTGCACGCATAATTCCTGTGCATGGCAAGAAATTAGTGCGAACATGTTAGTCACAATGTGAACCTGTCATGGACATAGTATGAACATAAAAACTGTAAATTTTTCCATTTTGACTATGCCTCCAGTGCATTAATAGAAAATTTTAGGATGCAGTACAGTCTTCATGGTCTTCATGAAGTATGAAGTATTGTGTATTTGTGTATTGTGTTATTGGCAAACAATGATACACCACCATTAGATCAGCAATTAAACAGTTTTAGCCCCATTCAGGAGAAAGAAATAGTCTCATTAATTTCTTCATCTAAATCATCAACCTGTGTGCTAGACCCAGTACCTACATATTTCTTTAAACAGGTACTACCAGAAGTGATCAACCCTTTATTAAATATAATTAATTCTTCCCTTAGCACTGGTTATGTACCTAAATCCTTTAAACTGGCAGTTATTAAACCTCTGATTAAAAAACCTGACCTCGACCCATATCAGCTGTCCAACTATAGACCAATATCAAACCTCCGTTTTATCTCCATGATCTTAGAAAAAGCTGTAGCGCAGCAGTTATGTTCATATCTCTGTAGGAATAACATTCATGAAATATATCAGTCAAGATTTAGGCTCCATCATAGCACAGAGCCAGCACTCGTTAAGGTGATAAATGATTTACTGGTGGCCTCTGACCACGGCTGTGTCTCCCTGATTGTGTTACTCGACCTTAGTGCAGCCTTTGACACTATTGATCATACAATTCTCCTTGATAGACTAGAAAATGTTTTTGGAATTAAGGGAACAGTTCTCTCTTGGTTTAAATCTTATTTAACTGACCGTTATCGGTTTGTAGATGTAAATGGTGATTCCTCTACACGTTTTAATGTTAAGTTTGGAGTTCCCGAAGGTTCTGTCTTAGGCCTACTGCTTTTTTCTCTATACATGCTCCCTTTGGGTAATATTATTCGAGAACATGGCATTAGCTTTCATTGTTATGCTGA